>CABHPH010149479.1:0-23075 GCA_902168325.1 Peromyscus nudipes
GGGGGTCAGATGGCCCTTTCATGGGTATTTCATATCAGATATTTACATTATAATTCATAACAGTAGCAAAATTTTAATTATGAAGTAGCAATGAAAATAATTTTATGGTTGGGGGTTACTACAACATGAGGAATTTTTTTTAAAGAGTCACAGCATTAGGAAGGTTGAGAACCACTGTATTAGGACTTCTAACTTCCACAGTTTACCAAAATTGTAATAGACTGACTACATAAACATAAAAAAATAATGTATTCAAAGTGCCAAAAGTTTCTGGCATGAATGTATCCCCGTTTGTACAAAACATTGGATAGGTATAGAATCTCAGTTAATGAGATCATATTGTCTTTCATGATAACTAAGTTTATGTGAGTCAGGTTTATTGTACTTGTATACAACCTTAATTTGTTATCAAAAATGTATTATCAGATCTCTAGTATTTGTAGCTTGCTCAAGTAAAAGAAGTTTTTTAACATAACTTTTACATAGTCAAAGTAAGCTTGCTATTCTAATGTTTTTTGAAGTTTTAGATAGAATAATATGTTAATACAATCATAACCAGCAAAATGTTTTTGTAAAAAATTAAAAGTTATAAAAATTGATTCTAAAGATGTTATTAAAATTCTACAGATTGCCAGTGAATTTCTGATGAAAAATGGTTTATTACCCTGCATATGGAATGTTGACAGTATAACTTTTAGTTACATATTTGATTGGGTTTCTGCTCTAGGAATGGAAAGAACGTTATGGACACAACAGAGAAGATTCTACTAGGAACAGAAATGTTCATCCTGACCCCAAAGAGTCAAATTTCTCAGATACTACTACCAATTGGTGTAAGTAGCTTATTTCCTAGTTTGCTTAGGAATTATTAGTGTTTGTGCTATATAGAAACCGAAACTGTACCCATCTCTGGACTCGCAAATATGTCTCCAGTGCCTTCCCTTTATCATAGTCTTTAGTGTGTACAAGGAAGGGGAAATGGGACATCAAATAAGTAGTTGTAAGTTATGAATCTAAATAACTAAATTATTTCCAAGGCATGTTCTAGGAAGGTACCTATTTCTCCTATTTATCTTGATGTTTTTCTTTGCTTTTCTTCTCGTTGCTGTAAGTTATTCATTTATTGTTATAAGTATTGGCTGACTCGTATTCAAGTGCTTTCCCATGTATACAGTGAGAGAAAAAGAAATTTCTTGTTCCCATGATGTTCATAAGTTAGAGTAGGACTGAAGTCAGGTATCAGTCCACTACCAGTGGTGCGAGTAAAGAAACCTCTGTGTGGTACTGACATGAACGAGGAAGAAACAAGCCCTTTACCCTTAGAAAGATGCCAGCAACCTGTTGTTGCACAGGACTTTACACTGTGTAGGAGGCAAGGTTTTGTCTTTGGGGAAGATGAGGTATTGCTGAAGGAGCTACACTGCTAAGGCTTCTGTGAATAGGTTTCTGTTTGAGATTCAGGCTGAAGCAGGAAACCTGAGCATCCTTTCTTACCCAGCTGCTCAGTTACACAGCAATAATGTGCTGTTAGAGGAGACCTAGAAGCCAGGTATCCTTCTGAAGATCTGAGAGTGGAAAACAAGTACCAAGAACATCCATTTGTACTTGAGGACCATCTAAACTCAAAGAAAAACTGAAATGGGTAGAGACTTAAGAGAACTAAGGCAGAATCTAAATTCACAGTAAGTACTCATTAGATTAATTCAGTCCCTCAACATCAATGACCCAGTAAAAAGAGATGTGCCCCATTATGAACATAACTGTTATTTAACTTCTATATTCTTTTAAATGAAATGTGTGGTCTTTAACAAAAAGTTCTGAGGTATATAAGAAAGTAAAATATGAGTCATCTTCAAAATATGAAAAAGTAAACACACTAGGCCTAAAAGTGACTCAAGTATTAGAATTATCAGATACTTCACTGATGAAAATAGCTAATTAGTATGTTAAAAGATATAGTGGAGAAATTGGATAATGTGCATAAAGAGATGATGGGACTTTCACCAGGAAGCTGGTAATTATATAAAGGAGCTGAATTCAAATGTTAGAAATAATTTAATGGCAGACTCCAATGATGTTGTAGATGTCTGATAAGAGTTGTTACCAAATAGTATACACCTGGTGCTGAAGGAAATACCTTGGGGAATAAAAAAGGGGCTCTGTCTTAGGAGTGGATTTTTATACTAAATATTTCTGTAATACAAAAATTGAGCTGAGTATTTAGAAATGAATGATAGTTACCGAGATGAAGGGGGTTTTTAATTAGAAAAAGAGTAAGACACAGTGATGTAAGGGAATGTTTGGGAAGATGTGTTTTTCTCATGACTAGAGTTTAAGCATGAGGAGGTTCATAAGAGGGGCTTCAGACAGTTTAGAAACAGATGCTGTCCTGCTCAAAAGTGTGGATTTTATATGGTAGGTAAGATTTTTAACTTTTAGCATGATCTTTTTAAAATTTTTATTTATTATTTTAAATACTCATGCAATATATTTTGACGACATTCTTACCACTTTCCCATTTCCTCCCAGATTATTCTCCTCTACCCACCCAACTTCATGTTTTTTCCCCTTTCTCTTAAACAAAGAAGAAAATAAACACACTTAAAAAAAACATAAAACCAACCAAACAACCAAACTCCATAAAGTATGTTTTATGCTGGCTAACTATTCCTGAGCATGAGGCCTGCCCTGGAGTTTGGTAGATAGACCCATTGTCACTCCCATTTGAGGAAAACTGATTTTCTCTCTCCTAGCTGCTATCAATTACAAAGAGCATCTTGGTTAGGGATGGGACTTTGTGCCTGCCTTCCCTTCTCCATGCTGGGATTTTGTTCACTTTGAACATGTGTACATTCTATCATGGCCTATGTGAGTTAATGTGTGCATCAGTCCTTGTTGTGTCTGGAAAAATGTTGTTTACTTGGAGACATTCAACAACTCTGGCTCTTTCACTCTTACTGTGCCCCTTCTGCATAGGTCCCTGAACTTTGAGGAGGGGGAGTGATATAACAATATCCTATTTAGGGATGAGTACTTCAGAGTCTTTCACTCTCTGCACACCGTCCAGTTGTGGCTGTCTATATTAATTTCTTCAAGAAGAAGCTCCTCTGCTGAGGGTTAAGCAATGCACTTATCTATGGATATAGAAATATGTCATTTGGAGTCATTTTATTACTACATTCACTTAGCAGAATAATAGTAGTAGATTTTCCTTTAGGGGCCATGACCTATCTAGTCTTGTCAAATATGGGCTCTATTTTGTGTAGCAAGCCTTAAATGCAATTTTTAAAATAGTATTTGGTTACTCTTATAACATTTATGCTACTATTGCACCAATGGGTATATTTTTCAGGCAGGTCGTTATTAGACACAGTGTTCACAGGGTTCATAGGGGATGGGATTGATAGTTACTTTTCTTCTCCAATAGTATGAATAGTACCTTCTAACACTATGATGTTAGTCAGTAGGGATAAAGATCTAGTTGAGAACCAGCTCAGTTTCTCTATGTTCAATGATAGAAGCATGATCTGTTGTTATTGTTTAGAAAGATGAATTTAATGGCAGTATAAAATATGGTTTTCAAATCAGTGAAACTCAGAAACCATTTGAAGTCTATTTTTTGTAGTGAAGTCAAGGAGTGGTGAGGTCCTAAACAAAGAAATGGTACTTGAAATAATGACAGAGGGTTATTTGAAGGACATTTAGGGTAGAATAAATAGTAAAGGGCAACAGTTTTTGTTAGAACTCAGAAATGGGGATGAATCTGTAAAGGGATTTAGATGCTTACCATTGAATGAAAGTCTTCAAAATTGAAAGATCTGAAAGTATGAGAGAATGGTTAAGAAAAGAACAAACACAAAACATTGAATGGTGAGTTGGAGAAACACTATTTGCTGCAGGAATAGTTGTATGAGAATAGACTTAGGCTGAATGGACTAAGCATATTCATGACTAACTCTGAGTTACCAAGAATGCACTGATGTCACAGGAAGGAAAGAAGTAAAAGCACTTTCCCTTGGACTCATTTAACCAAGAAGGGTTCCAGATTTGAATTCTTTACTTCATGCTCCCTGTCTTCCATCCTCTGTCTGTCTATGGTATGAGTCTCAACCTATGCCTGCCTGAAGGCTGCCTTGTGAACTTGTCCCTGTATGACTGTGTTTCTGTCCAAGGGTGTGTGTGTGTGTGTGTGTGTGTGTGTGTGTGTGTGTGTGTGTGTAATAAAGGGTTTCATTTATTAAACAGCACAGAAAGAATCACATGGGGAAGAAAGAGTAAAGAGTACTTTATGGAATTTTTTTTGGTTTTTTGAGCCAGGGTTTCTGTGAGTAGCCTTGGCTGTCCTGGATCTCGCTCTATAGACCAGGCTGGCTTTGAACTCACAAAGATCCACCTGCCTCTGCCTCCCTAGTGCTGGGATTAAAGGTATGCACCCAGCTATTTTATAGAAATCTTTAACAGAGTTTGTCACTGGCTCCAACTAATCCCAACAGACCCAGATAACAAACAGTACCTCAAACATCATTATTTATCAACCAATATCCATGGGTAGATATTCATTTTAGAAGATTGCTTTTTAACCTTTGTATTTACTGCTTTTAGCAAATGATATAGATACATCGTTCCTGGTCAGGAACATGGGACAAGTACATGACTTACGATTACAGCTATGTAATAGCTTAGGTTGTAAAAAATGATAACATGCGAAATCCAAAGCAAGTAAGATTGATTGTTACATTGCTGTCTTAAACAAATGGGCTAAGTACACATAGGATAGCAGTATTAAGTGACCTCAAGGTTGTTATTAACTCTGGCTGTGAGGTCCAGCAAAAATTCCAGTCTCTTAGAATGTAATAGTTATTTTCATAATATTGCATCACTACATTAGGAAAGAGACCAAGAAGACAAAACTGTGCTATAAACATCTTAAGTTTTCCAAAAGAACTCTTTCGAAAATAAAGCTGAGTCTTTTAAAAATCTCTGTGTATGTCTATGTGGGATGTATGTGTGTGTGCACATGAGTGCAGTGCAGAGGCCAGAAGAGGGCATCAGATCCCCCGGGAGCTGGAGTTACAGGCATTTGTGAGCCATGTGATATGAGTGCTAGGAACTGAACTCTGGTCCTTTTCAAGACAAAATGCCCATGACAGCTGAGCCATCTTTCCAGTCCCATAATTTTTTTAGAGATACTTGTGCTTCGTAAATCAAAACTTGGATATTATAAATTGTTCACAAGAAACTTACTCATGTAGAAAAGGGAGAGCTACTGACTCTCTAATGACCTATATCTCAGCCATTAACTCCATGGGAACACTGAACATTTGCAGTGTAGATGCTTCTATGTTGGCAGTATTTTTAATCTATTAGGTAAGATTAGATAAATTACTTTCAGCTCTATCTTTTTACTTTTTAAATATGGTGGATATTCAAAGTAAATATAGACTTACTTATTTTTGTTGGCCAGTGTTACCCTTATTCTTGCTTTATGGGAAAAATATTGTCTTTTCTTCAAGAATTGAAGTGATGATATCTCAAATTTCTAGCCAAAATGAATAAATAAATAAGATTCACTATGAAACCAAATGAAGTTTGATTTAATGATAAACAATTTCATTGTGGTTATACTATAATTAAATATAAATTCTAATTTTTACTTTCTAAATCTTCACACTACCTACTTTGAGCTCAGACTAGCTAGATGGCTCAAGAAATTGTCTTTATTATTTTGTATTATACTGTCATAATTTGAATCTGATTTTCTAAGAAGCAACAACTTAAGTTTCTTATCTTCACAACCAACATTAGATGAAGTCTTGATTTTTTTCTGTAATCTATAAATTAAAAGACAATAGAGAAATAGCCTTTGTCTTTCTTCTTTTGAGCAGCATCCAAGTACACCAGGGCTAATAACAGAACTGAAAGAGACCGAATAGAACTTCTCCAGGATGCAGAACCTTTGGATTTTAATGCAGAAACATTCACTGATGATTCTCTGGAACCTGAATCAGGAAGGTAAGTTCTGGCTGTGTCACTTGACTCAGGTATGCCTCTGAAATGTTAATGATGTACTGAGCTTGAAAACAAAAGATCATTAAACATGAGAAAAATATTGGGCTTGGTGGGAGTATGCTTGCCTGGTAAGTACAAGGCCCCAACTGGATGCTCAGCATAGCAAGATAAGAAAAAATTTCCTTTTCAGTATTAATTCAAAAATTTGAAGTATCATTTAATACCTTTCTTTGTTTTGTTTTGTTTTTTGAGACCAAGTCTCATACAGACCAGCTTGCCTTCCAGCTTGCTGTGTAGCTGAAGACAATTTTGATCGGATCCCCTTGCTTTCCCCTCCTGTTACAGGCATGCACCATCACACTCAGTTTATCTAGTCCTGGGGAGTTAAGTCCAGAGACTTGTGTGTGCTAGGCTACATCTACCAACTAAGCTATGTCCTTAGCACTTGATACTCATTTATACCCGCTAATTATTTTATTTTTAATAATTATGACATTCTGCTAGGTGTGGTGACATCTGCCTGTAATCTCAGCCTTTGAGCAACTAAGACAGGAGGAGCAAAGTGAGTTTGAGGCCACTCTAGGCCACATAGTAAATTTCATGCCAGAATCAGAAATACAGTGAGCTCTGCTAAAGAAAAACAAAAAGAAAACAAAAAAATCATTCTTTAGTTATAATTAAAATAGATATCTTTATATAACAGTAGTGACATTAGAAATAAGAAAGAAGAATTAAGACAACACGGAATCATGACTATATTTATATATCTATTTAACAATCTCATTTATGAAATTCATTATCTTTAGCCATATCTGTATAGCTAATATGTTTTCATGACAGACCCAATATAAACATTTTAACAACACTGTCTATTATTGCGAAAATTCTTAGTCGATTAATGTCCTCAAAGACTCAAAAATTTGCCTGGAGTCACACAGTTTATGAGTAAGAAATCAGGCATTTTAACTCCAGTACGTTGACTACAAAGCCTATGTCTTCATTTGTTTTGTCATGAGAAATAATAAAACAAAAAGCATAAAAATAGAACTTCTGTATGACCCAACTCTGCCACTGCTTATATGCCCAAAAGGCTTAAGTATGCATACCACACAGATATTCCCACATCTGTATCTATTGTTAATTATTAACAGTAGCTAAGACTAAATGTCCACCAGCAGATAAAAGGTTAAGGAAAAGGTGGTCCATATATACAAAGAGATTTTATTCAACCATAAGGAAAAGTGTAAACATGACTTTGCACAAAATATTTGTAACTGAAAGTCATGTTAAATGAAATAAGCCAGACTCAGAAGGTCATACAAGTAAGAAGAGGAGTATGAGAGGAAAGGGAAAGACCTTAAATGATGAAGAGAAGGAGAGTAGCAGCATACACGTGAAAGCAGAAGGGGAGACTGCTTGTGAGGCCCAGGGACCAGCAAGAAGGGAACCGGGCTGGGGATAGCAGAGGAAGGGAATGAATATGAATAAAACATGATGTGTGTGTATATGTGTGTGTGTGTGTGTGTGTGTGTACCATAAAGAAGACTATTACTTTGTGTTGCTAACTTTAAAAATAAAAACAGAAAAATATCACACATGCTAAAAGTGTTTAATATATTATTGCCAGTAAGTAACAAAAGCCCTAGAATACTCTATATTTGACAATTAAATGTGGTTATTTATGCAGTATCCTGAATGTGTCTTACTTCCCCCATTTTATGTCCTTCACTCTATGGGGTGTGTGTGTGTGTGTGTGTGTGTGTGTGTGTGTGTGTGTGTCTGTCTTCAAACAGGTGCTGGTTGATTTATAATTAAGTCCTTTTGGATTATAATTTTGGGAGATAGGATTCTACTTTTGGCTACTGAATAAATTTTATGGTCTTTACAAATTTTGTAATTACTTCCTTTTAGTGTTTTTTCATCTTTCTTTTTTCTTTTTTTTAGATATTTTAGATCATTTTTATATGTTTACTTTTTAGGTATCAACCTGGTGGAAGATATCTCTCTATGTCTTCCAGCATAATATTTGAAGATATCTAAAGTCTGAAGAAATTCATGGCTCAAGTAACCAAGATCACCACATCAGCTCAGCCTTTATGAACATCATTGTGACCTACAATTCATCTGTACTCTCTGTGAATAATAAGGATAACAAAAATGGCATTGAAAATGGATCCCATCTTAACAATATTAAGTTATTGTTTGTTAACTAGAGTATCATCTTTTTTGATAGGATTTATTATATGCCATCTGAAGTGTCTGCCTTAGAAGTGTAGTTAAATGGAAGGATTCAGTTCATGATAAAGAGAACACAGTTGGTTTCAAGTTAATTTTTTTCAGGAGAGTTATTTTAAAGTTCAAGGAAATCATAAGTCATACTAAATACTACTATTTTATAACTGTAATTTAAATTTATTCAACCTACATTTCCCAAAGAAGTGAAAGTGAACTGAGACCTCAGATAATTACTGTATTTACAAAACCCATGTCTTAAAATAAGGCTTCCTTATCAGACATAACTGAATGTAAACAACTCTTCTTCTGCTCTGTATACAAAATAGTGGGATTTTGCATGTGTAATTAAGATTATTCTTCAATTGATAGTGTTAGTGTCTTTGGCATGTGTATTCTAATTGAGTGAGGTGTTATTTTCATTCTTTGTGGTAACTGGATCTTTTTGTGGTTTTCATATTATTGCTTTGTAAAAGATTTTCATTTCAGAGAAAAATATTCACCTTTAGCATTTAGCATACTGACTTGACACTGATCATTCCAGCCAAGAAAAAAATAATAAATATTAAGGATGGGTAATATATATATATCCAAAGAGTTCCCCAAGTTCTCTAATACTTAAAAGATGCCTGTTAATACTCCTTGAAAAGAAAATATTTGGCTATTTTGGCTATTCAGAGGTAAAAAGAAAAATAATCCATTTATGATTATTGCTAGCATTAAAATTTTAGCTTAAAAAAAAAATGTATTAGAATGAAAATGTGTAGTAATAATTTTTTTGTTAAGCATGCTTATTATTTTAAATTGGTTGTTTCAACCTTTGCATTTAAGCCAAAGTTGAGTATTATGTTTAAAAAGCCAGTGTTTTATTACAAAGTGAACATGATTTGAGCACATGTTTGCAGGGATTGTTCTATGGTCCTGAAATATTTGTGTTTCTTACAGAATCCATTCTACATGAATGACCAGATTTGAACTTGTCCAGTCTCGCGCCTCTTTTCCTTGCAATTATTCCTAGTGCTCAAGTGTTACTTTTCCATATGTTGAGGACATAGTTCTACATAGGTACTGAAAGGAAGGATGCATCATTCCTCATTATCTTTCTTTTTTAATGGTCGTATTTTTTATAGCCTTTCAAATAGAGCCCCTTTTAAATAATTATCAATAGATAGATACTCTGAATTGAAGGTTGCATGCCTGCTTAATTCAAGGACACATAAGGCATATAACCTTTTACTGTGAAATGCGGTCAGAGAGCAGTTGACCAGAGCAGTGATAATGTAATGCTGTTTATAATTTCGTGATTGGTTCCTGAAATACCTTGGGCAGATCATGGAACCTTTCAGTGCCTCAATTTCTTCATTTTTCAGAATGAAGGACGTATTTGCTCCTTACCCACTGATCTACCTCACGAAACTGTTGTGAGGGTTCGGTTGATGATTGTGTGCTGGGGTTTCTGCTGGGCTGTTTTGTTTGTTTGTTTGTTTGTACTTGTTTGTTTAAGTAGTACTTTCAAGGTGAAAAGGCTGATTATCACAGTAAGGGGTCTTTGAGAAGCTTTAAAGTCCCCAAAGCAAAATGAACTAATTAGTCTAAAGTCCCTGAAACAGTGTTTCATCATTTGTTCTGTGGATTTACTTGGAAATATTTTTCTTAAATATGATTTTTGTTAAATTTTTTTCTTCATACTTAGATGCTATTGTTGTAATAGAAGAATAAAAAGAGAAGAAATGTCCAATTTTACAATTAATTTTGATAATACACTAAACAAATTGATAGGAATGTATAAAGGAATTCAGGTATTTTCCTTTGAAGTTACACTAATAGAAGCATACGTTTATATTCATATGTATAGATATATACGTACACACACATATATACTGGGTTTCATTGTGGCTTTTGAGTTACTTCCACAGTGAATTTTTGTTTCAGTGATCCAGAATGTTCAAATTTTTAAAGAGTTTCTCTTACAGGATTTTGTATGCAACAACGTAGAAAAGTTACTTTGCTGAGTAAATTTGTGTATAGAAGGCAATGATTTCATGCTAGAAGACTGAGTTTATTTCTGAGGAATTAAGTTAATATTTATTAAGCTTTGTGTAAAGCATTGATAGTATGTACAATATTTTTATTTTTGAGACTCTTATTAATATGTAATGATACAGTCACAAAAATATTACTACAGAGTTCATATGCTTTACATGCAAAATGGTTTTCTTAAAGAATTATTTCTGATACTTTTTCATGTCTTTCTTACATGCTAATAAATATTTGATTAGAATGATCTAAAGTTTAGGTTTTTTGATACAGGGTCTCATGTAGCCCAGGCTGGCCTCAAACTGTCTGTATAACTGAGGATGACCTTGAACTTCTGATCCTTCTCTTCCAAGATTAAAGACATGTGCCACAGCACCCAAATCAATATTTTTAAAATAATTGTTAAGAATATTTAACAAGCTAATAACTCAAAATAAGTATTATATAAAAAATCTTTAAATTTCAAGAATCACATATATTGTTAATTTACTTTTTAAAACTGCATGATCATTTTATTAATTATACATTTTTATAAAAGAATTTTAAATAATTAAAACATAAAGGTAATTATAAATATTTGCTATTGTACCACATTCATATAAGAGTTTTAGAATAATTTCATCCCACAAAAGGGTCTCACTTCACACATGTGGTAAGACTTAAAGTATGGAAAGCTCTTATCATAAAAACAAATCAGACTCAACCGCCTAAACACCTCAAAAAAGTGTTGCTTGTTGATTTTTCTGGCCTCTACCATTTAAATTGAGCTAAAATTTAAGCATATGTGTCCAAAGTAAGTGTAGGATGGGACAGTCATTGTGTATTTTTTAAAGTTTTTTTCATCATGCTAATGGACAAATTTCATTTGTTTATTTACAGACTTCATTTTATATCTTTAATAGGTTTAGGGAATATTTTTGATCATATGCTGATTACCATATTAAGAGGAAATAAAACCTATAATTACCATTTAGGCTATAAAGTATGATTTATACTTAGAATTTGAATAGGCCATGTCTGAAAAATCAAGGATGAAAGAATATTTGTACTAAGAGACAAAACATGCCCTTGAGAAGTCCGAGCACACTTGAATTTTCAAAGTGCAGTGGACTGAATACATTTAACTTTCAAAGCTAGGAAGTGTGTTTAGGGTTGCCTTTCCTTTGTACCTCCCTCTCCCACCCTCCCTCGTTCCCATCTCTTTGTCATTTGACTTTCAGGATGTTGACAGATTGTCTCTTTTGTTTGTTTTATGTACACAGTTTTTTGTTTTTGTTTTTTGATGAGCAGTACACTGAAAAGGAACTACTTCTGACTTCAAACCTCATTACTTGAAACAGCAGCATTGTACCTGAAGTAGTGAAACAGACTGCTGGATGAATGAACAGTGTCTGAATAGAAGTGTGGTTCATACTGGCTCAGTGCACTTTCTTTTAGATGACTAAGGAGGGCGCTGCAGTAAAAATTATTTTCACTGTAAAAATTTGTATAAAATGATTTTAAAATGCCCAACATTAAGAACTGTGAGTGCCAGATGGTGGTGGCGCATGCCTTTAATCCCACCACTTGGGAGGCAGAGGTAGGTGGATCTCTGTGAGTTCGAGGCCAGCCTGGTCTACAGAGTGAGATCCAGGACAGGCTCCAAAGCTACACAGAAAAACCCTGTCTCAAAACAAACAAACAAACAAACAAAAGGGTGGGGGGAGAAAAAGGAACTCATAAAAATGTTCATGTTTAAAAATGGAACAAAGGGTTACAGGAGTCTTTGTGAAATCTGATTTTTTTTTTTTTATAGTACTTCCAGATTAGTGGTTTTTTGTGACTGGAGACTTGGAAGACTAGACAGGTTTAGCCCCATTTCCAGTTCCTGGATCCCAGCCCCATGGGGCGGCCACTACCCTCCTTTCCACTGCCAAGGAAGCATGCTCTCACCTTTAATTTCTTCCATATTAGCCAGTATAACAATAACAACAACAACAACAACAAAATTCCATTTTCAAAGAATTTATCCATTGAGATCAGGTGAGGTATTGCTATAATTTAAGTTTTTCTTAATAAAGTAATACTTGGTATTATTCTGTCATCTCTGTCCTTAAAGATGTTTTGGTTTCTTCCCCAAAAACCTTTTCTTTTGTGATTATGTTGATTACAAATAATTTTGTAAAAGAATTTTCTGTGTTTAGTGCAAAAGAGTAGCAAACTGTGGCAGGCATATGTAAGGTGAATCGACAGCACATTGAAGTGCACAGCGTTTGGAGGTGGCATTATGGCAGGACTCCACTGTCTTTATCAAGAGAACTGGCTAACATCTTCCCTATTTGGCATGCCAAGTTGTAGGGAAGAGACTGTGTTACTTATTTATTTTTTAAACAATCCAATGGATTTGTTTTTGTCTGTATTTTGGGAACAACTTGAAGGATTTTTCTCATTTTAGAAGATAGAGAATATATCTATCTCTTAAATACTATAGCCTAATATATATAAATTATAGCATTGAAAAGTACAAAAAGCTCTAATTACTGATGTTGTTATTCCCTGGTATTTAATTTTTATAAATGTTTTCATAAGTAATTGTAGTATTGCTTTTAAATAGTTTTAAAGTCATCCTTAAATAAGTTCTGATCCAACATACTACTTTGATACAATATTCTAAAGTGCAGTACTCTGATGTGAATTTGGAACATGTCTGCATTTCCTTAGTTTCTTCATATGTATGCATACACACACAGTACCCAAGAAAAGCATACCATAATCCTAATTTCCTATTGCATTGATAAAGAGCTTGGTATTTTGCCATCATATAATTCAGTTGACTAGATGAACTAGAACATAAATCTTCTTAAATTGTATCTAATCACAATTTTCAAAATGGTAACTCTTCATTTTGGGGGTGCATGATGCCAAGTTTATCTTTAATCAGCCTTTATTACTGGATGTATAACAATGGATATTTTCCTACTTGTCCAGTAGGTTGTAGATTTAACTATTTTTCTGTAGATTCTCACTACATTTTCAAATCTATATTTGGAAAAAACTGCAAATTGCTATCAGTAAGTAAGTTAGCATCTTTGGCCTTATCTATGCATAATGTTCCTTAGTTTGATTTTGACAAACTTGTTGACTCACAATTCCTTTGTAGTATTGTAACTGACTGTGATGTAATGAATTTTTGAAGTGTTTATATGATTCATTATTAAAATATAAGATACATAGCTTTGCATGAAATAAATTACATTTCTATGAGCTACAGTTTTGCTGGTTATTTATGCATCTTCATTGAGATTAAACTGTTTTGAGAAGATCTAAGTATTCTTTATTCCTTATATATCCATTTATATATCCACTGTCAAATGTTATAGAACATTCAAAGATGAATAATTAAATAGGTATACTCTTAGTATCCTCTCTGTCTTGTGTTTACAGTGAAAACGGAAGTAAACAGAAACTTGATGTGCGTGTTACTGACAGTAAAAATGGAGAAGCAGTAGAAAGTTAGCAGAACCAAAGATGACGGTTTCAAAAACATCAATAAAAGTGATAGAACTCTAGCCAGCCTAACCAAGAAACAGAACAGCTCTCTTTCCTGTGCGCCAAATATAAACAATTAGGATTTGAAATTTAAAACACAGTAACATGTATATTAGTCCCCAAATGAAATACTTAGGTATAAAACTAACAAAATCTGTACACATTATATTTGAGAAAAAAATAGAAAAGTGATGAAATTAAACAACTAAGTAAGTGAAGAGATAGTCCATCTTTTTGGCTTAATAGTTTATAGATGTGGATTTTTCCTAACAACCTACATACTCAATGCAGTCAATTCAAAAGCCTAGTAAATTATTTTGTGAATATTATCAAATAGTTTATGGGAGAGGCAAAACTCTACAAGAGCCAATTAGATATTGTCAAGAGCAAAGCCTACAAACACTACCTGACTTCGAAGTTTATTATAGAACAATAAGAAGGCATGGTAGCATTGGTGGGAAAATTACCAGATCACTTAATCAGAATAAGGAACCTAGAAATGAATGCGCATGAATAGATTCAGCTGATCTATGACAAAGGACAAAGGCAACCGTGTTGAGAAAAGAATGTTTTCCACAAATGTTGCTGGAATAGCTGATAAGCATACTACTACATACAGCTATACAAAAGCATATTACTATGGATGCCAATCTTACACTTTCCACAATTTAAAACCATGGTCCTGAAGCACAAAACTATGAAAATATAAGGTTACATAGTGGATACTATTGGCTATCATAGGTGATCTTGGGTTTGACAATAATGTTTAGATCTAACACCAAAATGAATCCACTGAAGGAAAACTTGAAAAAATGGTTAGAAAGTATTCATTTCTTTTTAAGGGTTGGAGAGATGGCTCAGTGGTTAAGAGCACTTACTGCTATTGCAGAGGACCAGGATTTGGTTCCCAGCACCAACATGGTAGCTCACAACCACCTATAAACTCCAGTTCTGGGGAATCAAATGCCCCCTTCTGGTCCCCATGAGCACCAAGCCTTTATGTTGTACACACATACATATATTCAGGCACACATACATACACATAAAATAAATATAAATTTTAAAGTTTTTTAAATACTTTTTTAGTACTTATCACATAAAATTGTGTGTCTTGTTATGACATATATAAATGATTTTGATTGTATTTACTAGCTTCCATCATCCCAATGGTTTCTTTCCTAGTCTGTAATATTCCCCTGTCCACTTCTTTCATGTCTTTAAAAGGATTCCATAGGTAAGTGAGAGCACATGACATATCTTTGTGCATCTGGCTTATCTGACTTAACAAGATCATCTCCAGTCCCATCATTTTCCTTCATGTGACGTAAGTTTGACAAATATGGGTGACTATTAACCTGGAATTCTTTCTTATCCTATATAGCTTTTAAGAACTAAAACTTCAAGTTGTATAAACGGGCTGAATAGGTTAATACCTAAGCAAAAATAGAAACAGATGTACAGTATAAGGACAATAACCTTAAAATTATAACAATATACAAAAATATCTTAAACAAGTAGAAACATACATACAGTTTAACAAAAATAACTTTAAATTTGTATCAATATATAAAAATCTTAAACAGAAGTACAAACATATACAATATAACAAAAATAACATAAATTTGTATCAATATACAAAGGTATCTTAAACAGAAGCATATATACAATATAACAAAAATAACCTAAATTTGTATCAATATACAAAAATCCATACCAATGTAAATTATTTTAAACTGATAATTGCTTTTGTATTTTGAAAATAGCCACAATAATCTACCTTTTTATTCTATCATATCTAACCCCCCCTTTTTCTTTTCCGAATGAGATCCCTGAGTCTAATCTCTTTTGTTCAGCCCCAACAACTTATAACCAACCTTCTTACCTGATGACAAATATCCATAACCCTGAGAAAGAGCAAAAACCATCTACCCCATTTATTGGCAAAGTGGGCATCATGTTCTTAAAATTACTTCCTGCTGTCGGGGCAGCGCGGGGGTGGGGTAGGGGGTGGGGAGTGGGCGACAGCATCTCTAGGGAACCCTGTAAAAACTGAAACAATGGTTAAGTCTCTGGAGAACTAGATGCATTATTTGTTGCCAGTCTCTGAGTAATGGGAAAGTGTAGAGCTTATTTGAAGTCCTGGTTGGAGTGGTACACGAGCGTGGACCATCTCAATTAGTCACCTTGAAATTGTGCTGAGCAGTTTGTAGTTCAAAACTGTTCTTAGGGTAGTGGTTATCAGCTTAGTGGCATACAGCTTGTTGTGGGGCCCCATCATCTTTTTGGAGAATTCAAAGATCGCTGTTAGGAATATTTATCATTCACTGTAGAAAACTTAAACATCATCAATATCAAAACCAAGTTTAAATTTCGAAATAGTACTATACCTAAATAAAAGTTTTAAAGAGTCAAAATTAATTCAAGGGGTCTGAGATTTGTGACAATCATAGCCCCTAGATTTTGGTTTTCTTCTATCCCATACTAGGTGGCTCTTCTGGCATGAGACAGAGACTCTGATTTTTGTATTAACAATATGCTTGGGTTTAGAAGAGAGAGCCACACTCCAACTCCAAAGTCACCTTAGTTTTTAGTTGAGTTGGGGCTATAAAGACCATCTGTTTAACATGACTGTAGAGACCAGTGAAAACAAACGTTTTGAGAGGTATATGAGATTTTACCCTGCTGAAAGTACATTATACCGTTAGTCCAGATTACTCCTTTTTCTTGTAATTTTTTTCCAGACAGTTCTCTCTTCTTCTTTAGATGTCTATCTGTCCAAAGTCTTTGACTTCTTCAAGATGGATGTTTTAATTTTCCTGCAAAGACAAGAACAGAACCTTGCCCTGACCCTAATTTGGTGAATTTTTCCTTTTGACAAGTAGAATAGCCACACTGGTTGATGAACTATCACCTCTCATCATTAAGAGGTCTCTCCTGTTCAAATCAAATCTTTATTAATTTTGATGGTATCCATAGCTTTACTTCTGTGGAAGCAAAAGCAAAACCCCTTCCCCAACATAACATATCCTGGTTTCCATTCTGAGGTCAACACATCTGTAAAGTATACAGACTGATTTAATTCAGTAGTTTTTTTCTACTGTTGAATGTCTGTCGGCAGCTGTCATTCCAGTCTTAATTTATACAGGTATTCCCATGATGGCCATGACTTCTAATAGATGTGTAAGTACAGAATTGGCCTTTTCAGAACTCAAAGCAGTTGCCCATTGAAATCCTGAATATGTATCTATGGTATGGTGTACATATTTTAATTTTCCAAATTCTGAAAAATGAAACACATCCATCTGCCAAATTTCATATCATAATTCTGTGGTTATTGAGATTATAGCACACACAATAAGACAGTACCCAAACAAAGCAAAATGAATCAAAAAATCCACAAAGATACCAGGGAATTAAGTTTTCATTCTATGAATCTATTATTTTTATGTAACCAGAGCTAGAAAACAAACAACCAGAGAAGAAGAAATTATAGAACAAAGCAAGTGAAGAAATTTTGTATACTTTATTTCTAGTATGAATAAAAAGTAGTTCAAATGGTCTTTAGTGTTAGTTGTCCCTTCTCATATTCCCTCCTGTACCCTTCTCACAATTCCCATCCCTATTTTATTCTTCTATTCTAGTTTCTGCCTTATCTCTCCATGACACTATATTCTACTTCCCATTCTTTGGGAGATCCTCTCCTCCCTCCTACTCCCTTGCATAAAGCCAGGGTGTAGTCATCATATACAGATTTCATTTGTACAATAGCATAATCTCCCTCTCCAAGAAACCGAGCTTGGGAGATTTCCATACCTATGGCCCTTCTTTGTTGTTCAATGGTCTTAACCTCATCCTTCCAACAGGTCCTCCACTGTAATTGGAGACCAGCTTCTAAGACAGCTGTAACCAAATCTCTCCAATCTTGAGAGGTAATTCTATTACAAGTTGACCACGAGTTTAACATTGGCTTCACAAACAGGGAATGCATGCCATATGAAACTATAGCTTCTTTGAATCTCCTCAAATCTAACATTTGCACAGGAGTCCAGTCAGCTCTTACACAGCCTTGAGCATTTGGTATTTCCTGTAAGGTTACTAGATAGATTAAGGTTGGCTGTTTGAAAGCTTTAGGCTGTTTCTCTGTAACCATATAGTGCAATGCTGAGATTGGTTGACCCTTAAATTCCTCTGTCTGGGTCTGAATTTCTCTATGATCTGTTTTAACAAGTTTTTCTAAAATTTTTATCTTGGCACTCATATTAACCAACTTTTTAAATGATAAATAATGATCAAACAAATACTATTTGTAATTGACATTACATAAACCCCATCTACGTTAATTTTCCTCTCATTTTAAATGCCAATTGTCTCACCAAATCTGCCAACAATGATGATTCAGATGTGAGGCTGACTGCTTCTGCTTTCAACAGTAGAAGCCTGAGTGGCTTTCAAGGCAGCTACCTGGTGTGGTAACAGCCCAAGATGGGAATCCAGGGAGAGCCCACAACCCACCAGGACAGAAGCCAAAGAGCAAGCTATCTGCATGAGGGAATGTGAGAAAGTTGCTAACTCCTATGGTTTTTGAAGCCCCAAAAATTCTATGGAGTTTGCTGCAGAGAGGCTGCAACAAAAACTTAGCCAGTGGGTCCTAACCTAATCCCTAGACTCCAGCCCATGTGGGGTGGAGACTCTGGCCACATGCAGCTCGGGACTCAGCCAGGGCCTGCAAGGCTATAGACAAGTGACTTTTTTTGTGAATTCATGCCCCACAAGTTGGATGCCAGATGTTGTTCGAATTTCTAAATGGTCTTATAATAAAAAGAAACCCCAGAGCCAGATATCGGGGTGAAAGCTGAAAGATCAGAGAAGCAGAACAGCCAGCCACAGTTCTTACCTCTATGAAATTCTCAATCTAAAGAGTGCATTCCTGTTTCCTTATACCTTATATACCTTTCTCTGCTCTACCATGTTACTTTCTGGGATTAAAGGTGTGTGCCACAACTGCCTGACCTCTATGTCTAATCTAATGGCTGGCTCTGTCGTCTGATCCTCAGGCAAGCTTTATTAGGGTACACAATATATCACCACAATACATGGTCTGAGCTTCATGGCATGCCCATCTAGACTATCACAAATAATCCTATTGACTCTTTCCTTTATTATTTATTTATTTATTTATTTATTTATTTATTTATTTATTAAACTTGGAGAACTTCATTGCTAAGTTTAGAGACTCTGGCTTTATTCTTGTTTCTCAAGGATCCATATTGAACTTGTTTCAGACCAAGAAAAGCATTAAGGAGATGAACAATGCTTGTACCCATCTCCCTCAATGGGTGATATGGAGGTTTAAGGCTATCATTAAAGATATAAAGTTGGCTAAAAATGTGAAAATTGTGGACTGGCTTCCTCAGAATGACCTCCTGGGTAAGGGCTTCACAGATGTTCTCCTCTCTTTACATTCATAAATATTTGACAGTCACCAGGTAATGCGATTAAATTACTATCAATGCATGGAAATAGCTTAATGATTATAGGAATTTGTTGAGGGATTAACTCATGATACAGGGAACTTGCAATAGAGAAAATAGGGATTGAGGCATGGTCCAGTGCTGCTCTGATCCTCACCAGCATCCAAGACCATGACATAGCAAAGAGAAGGGAGTATGTACTCATCCCAGGTTTTAAGGGGTCCCCATCTTGGCCATGCCCCAGGGGATGGCCGAGTACTAAGGGTAGTGCTTCAGGGTAAGGCATAGACAACCATCCCTACATCTCCCCCCTTTGTATAAGGAAGAAAGTTCTAACCTAATACAAAACTATATACAGTAGGAATAATTATCAAAGAGAAATAAAGGGTAATGACATAAACAAATGGAACTGCCACCAACAAGAGCAACATCAAACAAGAGACACATACTAAAATCCAGAGAAGTCTAGAGCATAGGTAAATGACATGTTACAGAGATCATTCCAAAAGGTGCCCTGTCCTGAAGAACCCGAATCTAGTTCTTAATATGTTCTAGCTAAGATATGAGAAGATTGTGACTGTGACTATTAGTCTTCAATCCCATCAAAGACCTGAGAAGGAATATAATAATACCTGAGAAAACAGGAGATGGACGCAAGCAACTTTCAGGAGGCTTGTGAGAATAGACAGAGACAGCTGGCAGCCTGGATAGTCACCTAAAGTTTTTCAGCATCATTGGTGCATTCAAATTGGCTACAGGCCTAGAGTATCTGTCAGACCATTTTCAGAAACAGGAATTTTGAAAGACCATATTACCCTGTCTCAAAAGAGTTCAATAATCACTTTTCCTTGTGTCCAGCTCATCCAGAAAGGACAGCATTCATACTGTCAGCAGTTGAGGCAAGGGCAGTTCTTTACCTAGTAGGCCATTTTGTGCCAAGAAGAAGACAAACGTCCAAACAGGAATGTTGTAGAAGCCCAACATTCTCTCAGGATCAAATCAGTGCTGCCAAGAGCAATCATGTCTCACATCAACAGAATTCTAAGTTATTTAAATGCCATATTCTCTAGGTCTATGAAGTATTTGAAGACTACCTGTCCATCTCACCTATGTATCTGTAAATCTGGACAACCTAACATAACTGTAGAGATGACAAGCATGGGTGACTATAAATCTATGTCTTATCTACCTAAATAACTTAAGGGCTAAGACTTCATGTAAACATGTCTGTAAGCAAATGAACTCTAAAAGGACAATGACCTCAAAATTGTGACAATACACAAAATAGCTTAAATAGAGGTAGGGATGTATAGTGCTATATGCAATATGAAAATAATCCTAAATATGTATCATTATACAAAATATCCTAAACAATGTTAGAACATACAATATGACAAATATAATTTTACATTTGTATCAATACACAAAATATTTCAAATAAGAGTAGAAATATATGTATATTACAACAAATATAGTTCTGTATTTGTATCAATATACAAATTATCTTAAATAGGAATATAAAAATAGTTTACATTTGTATCAATAAATAAGAATCCATAACAGTGCAAATTATCTAAGGCTGATATTTTACTAAATTAATTTATTAGTATATACAATGATTTATCTTAATATCCTATATCTATCCATTCCTCTTTTTCTTTTCTTAAGGAGAATACTGAGTCCAATATTTTCTTCCATGCCCAGCCCTATAGCCATTATCCATAATCATGAGGAATGTGAAACCTTTGGGAGAAAGGACATCATTTTCTTAGAATTGCTTCCTGCTGTTTAGGAGGTGAAGGTATCTCTGTGGGGTCTTGTAAAAAAAAGCTCAGATAGTTAGGTCTCAACTGAAATGACTGTAGGTTCTACAGCCAGTCTCAGAATGATGGGTAAGGTTATCAGAGATTCTGGCTAGAATTGTAGTATGATGGACCATCTCATCTTGGAACTGTCCTGGAGAGTTTTCAGTTCAAGTTTGATCATTGAGTTATGTTCACGAATACCATGGCATCATTCTGGACTGGGTAGAGTCATTGTTTTGGGGCCCCATCTTCCTTCTTGAGACTTCAGAGATGCCCTGAGGCATTTCCCACTGGTAAAGGGTTTCCTCATATATCTATTGTTGATCTGCCCTCATTGGTCTAATGTTGGCCTTTGCCACATTTTCTACATAATCCAGAATGTTGGTGTCTCCTGTTTAGGTTATGTCTAGAAGGAGTATTGCTTCTAGGAGCACCCTGTGTACAGTTTCTACTTATATGACTTGGTGTACCACAGTTAAAACATTTGGTACCTCAAGGCCTCCTTCCACCTCTGGAAATTGCCTCTGCTATCCAAGCCTCATTACCATAGTTAAGAGACTCAAGTATATTGAATCTATTCTTCCAAAGGAGCTGACCTGACCTTTAACGGTGTAAGTATTCTTTTGCATTCTGCATTAGTATTGTTAAATGCCAAGAACTCAGTTAATACTTGTCTTAGTTCTTTGTCTGACACTGCCTTTTTTATAGCTGTGGTCAGCCTTTGCAAAAAATCAGTAAAAGGTTCTTGTGGGTCCTGGAAGCAGGGCTTGCTGACCACCTAATATTTCAATAGTAACTGAGACAAGTTCTAGGCTGTGGTGTATCTTGAGCCCTACTCGCATATGAGGAACTCTGGTTCCCTCTTTTCCAAGGATTCTACCTCTTTAGCTGGAAATAGTAAGAGAAATGGACCTGCTTTGTCTTCCCTTCTGTTCTTCTTACCACAGTCATTTTAATTGACTATTTTGTCTTTGCTTTTCCTAGGTAGGGTCATGGAAAGTAGTAGCTGGAGAGGTAATCTTTAACCCCACCCTTTCCACATTATGTATTCATCTATGCCTAAAAATGCTATGAATTGTAAATGCAGGGACCTTCAGAAATCATGTCAATGACTGATAGTTTCCTGTTGAAAGACTACACTTGCCAGCTTCCCTTGCAGACTACAGAAGTCGTTTCCACTCCTATAAGGGGCTGAATCCTATGGTGATATTTTACTTGTGCTGAAATGTGATTTTGTTTGTATGTTAATAAAAAAGGTTGTCTGGAGATCAGAGGTCAAAGTGAGCCATTAAGCAGAAGTCCAGTGGTGGTAGCACACGTCCTTAATTCAATCACATGGCAGACAGAGTCTCTGTGTGGTCAAGGACACAGTCAAGCGTGGTGACATGAACCTTTAATCCCAGTACCAACCATAGAGACCTGGAGGTCTGTATAGACAGGCAGTGATGAGGAAGTCATGTGGTTGGGTTTAGAGCCAATGAGAAGGCAGAACAGAAAGGCAATAAAAACACAAGTCAGGCAGGAAGAAACTCTCTCTGGGGAACAGACGGCAGCGAGGTGGTAAGGTAAGGTAGTCATGACTCTCTGATCTCTTTGACTATTTACCTCTGTATTTGGCTCTGTGTTTCTTATTTCCTAAGACTGTTTAGAATTTTTTCTACATTTGGTGCCCAATGTGGCAAGAATTCATTAAAACACCGTTGGTGGCCTCTTGGCCAGGGTTTACAGGCCCCAGGATAGGCTAGAGCTTCCTCTCTGGCTGCATGTGGTCAGAGCTGCACTCAACCATAGCTACAACCAGTTACACGCAGCTGGAGCTACTTGTGGCCAGATCACCCACTCAAGTGCTCTGGCTTAAAGGGGCTGGTGCTACTAGCAGCTCAGGTCCGAATCACCTCAAGCCTCAAGCCGGAGCACGTGGTTGGAATTTAGCTTTTAGCCAGAACTCGTGGGTTCTCTCTCTCTCTCTCTCTCTCTCTCTCTCTCTCTCTCT
>CABHPH010149479.1:28075-46747 GCA_902168325.1 Peromyscus nudipes
TGAAGCTGAGAAAGAATTGGCCTTGGTAGAAAAGAAAGTACAGGAAGGACACATGGATCATGTTGATCCAAATCTGGATTGCATTTTGGTTATTTTACCATCTAGGCATTCTCCTTTAGGAATTTTAATGCAGAGGGAAGATATTATTATTGGAATGGATATTTCTACCAAATAAACAGAGTAAAAAATTAAAAACTTATGTCGAAAAAATCTCTGACTTGATTTTGAAAGAAAAATTGAGACTTTGTCAATTAGCAGGAATAAACCCAGCAGAAATTGTCATACCTTTAACTAAGAAGGACATTGAAAATTTATGGGCAGAACGTGAACCTTGGCAAAGAGCTTGCAGTATTTTTTTTGGAAGAGATTAACAGCAAATATCCCAAAAGTGATAGAACTGAACTTATAAAGAGAGCTGATTGGATTTTGCCTTGTATTGTATGGGAAACACCCATATCTAGAGCTTGTACATTTTATACAGATGCAAACAAACAAGGAAAGGCAGGTTAAAAATCAGAAAATTTAAGTAAAGTGGTTCAAAGTCCTTATAATTCAGTTCAAAAATCAGAATTGTATGCTATTCTGTTAGTATTAATGGATTTTTAAGAATCTTTCAACATAGTTACTGACTCTCAGTATGCTGAAAGAGTGGTATTACATATTGATACTGCAGAATTTATCCCCGATGAGTCAGAATTAACTTCACTATTTATTCAGTTATGATATAATCAAGAATAGGAAGCATCCCTTATATATAACTCACATCTGATCCCATATGGGTCTGCCAGGCCCTCTAGCACAAGGTAATGATGAGATTGATAAGTTATTGATAGGAAATGTGCTGGAGGCCTCAGAATTTCATAAAAAATCATGTAAATAGTAAAGGTTTAAAAAATGATTTTTCCTGAACCTGGCAACCAGCCAAGGAAATTGTAAGGAAATGTCCTATTTGTTCCTTTTACAATCAGACTCCATTACCAGCAGAATGTAACCCAAAGGGTACTCAGAGGAATGAAACCTGGCAGATGGATGTGTTTCACTTTGCAGAATTTGGAAAATTGAAACCTGCACACCATACCATTGGTACTTATTCAGGATTTCAATGGCAACTGCTTTGAGTTCTGAAAAGGCTGATTCTGTAATCATGCATTTGCTAGAAGTTATGGCCATCATGGGTATACCTGCACAAATTAAAACTGACAATACCCCAGCATATGTCTCTGGTAAAATGAAACAGATTTTGCTTATTACAATATAAAGCATATTACAGGTACACCACATAATCCTACAGGTCAAGGTTGGGATAAGTTATATGACCCCGGGAGTCATATATGACAAAGGTCTTGTGTTGGTACTTTTATGTCAACTTGACACAAGTTAGAGTCATTTGGAGTCAAAAGAGAGAGACTCTCATTTGAAAAAAAATCTTTCCTAAACATTGGTCAATGTTTAATCATAGAGACAAAAAAACAAACTAGGTTAGTTATGTATGATTTTCTACTTTGAACCTTAAGTGTCTAAGTCCTTTAAAAATTACCTGCCATTTGTTATATATTAAACCTAGTTACTGATTAAGTAAAAATACAGAAAATGTATTAGTTACTTTACGTGTTCTATGAAGCCAAAGTTCTTTACCAAAGTATCACAAGAATGGCTCCTAGTCCAGTTTCCTGTAAACTCATTTTGCCCCTCTGATACCTCCTAAGCTAGGCTTGCACTGTCTGCATTTCCCTCTGGCTCTCCATTCTTCCATACTTCCAGCATAATGACAAGTTTAAACTCTGCTTACAGTATTGTAGGACTTCTCTAGATCAGTCCCAAACTCTTCCACATTCCTCTTGCCAACCCATTCCAAAGCTTATGAACTACGTGGTCAGGTTTCTTATACTTCCTGGCACCAATTTTCTGTATTTGTTTTGTTGTTGTGATAAAATACTTACAAAACAACCCAAGGAAGGAAAGAAGGAAGGGAGATTTATTTGGTCCACAGTTTGACAGTGTGTTCATTATGGCAGGGAAGTCACGGCACCTGGGACTTGAGGTGAATGGTCACGTTGCATCCACAGTCAAGAAGCAGAGAAAGATGAATGCGGGTGCTTAACTCAAACACAGCCCATGAATGATGCTGCCCACATGCAGGGTGAGTCTTCACACCTCAATGAGTTCAAATAGGAAGTTCTTTTCAGGGATGCTCAGCAGCTTGTTTCCATGGTGATTCTAGACTCTATCAAGTTGTCACTCAGTACTAACTGTCACAGACATAGGTAAGAGGAACAATAAAGACTATAAGGAAATACTGTAAAAATGGTACACTACCAAGTTAGATTACATAGATGAAGTGGATGAATTCTGAGGAGCACACATGAAAACACCACAGGAAAAAAAAAACACCACAGAAAAACAACAACAACAACAAAAATCTGAAAAACACAGTAAAAAAAAAATAAATAGGATGAATCAGTAATCAAAAAACTGTCCCTAAAAAATAACCCAGATCACACAGCTGAACTTTTGAATTCTACTTATCTAAATATTAATCATCACCAATTATTCTAAAATCTTCTAATGAAATGAAAGATGAGAATGCTTCTTAACTCAATGTGAAGCTGTCACTGCTCTTATGAGTAAAGAGTACTGCTATGAATACAAAATAATGGAAAAGCTGAATAAAACTGGGGTTCTGATAGAAATTTAAGTATATATTTGTTATGTCACACAGCTATTCAAAATAGGAGGAGTTTGGACATGATCAATACATATTGTATACATGTCTGAAATTCTCAGAGAATAAATAAAATACATTTTAAAATTTATTCATTATCAGTATTATGTGTGTATATGGGGTGCTGGATGGGTACACAAGCCATGCGGAGCTCAGAGGACAATTATGTGGCATTGTTTCTTTCTTCTCTACTTTCATGGATATCAGGGATAGAATTCAGGTCATCAGGCTTGTACAGCAAGCACCTTTGCTCACCCAGCCATCTTGCTGGCTCATCCCACAGCTGTTCTATCTTTAGGCATATACCATAAGTAATTGGAGTTACTAAATTACATACTTGTACACACATAATCATGAGAATACCATTATGAAGCCAAAAGACCAAAACCGCCACATTTCCTTGTTAAACAATTTGTATCATATGTGGCTATTTTTAGCCATTTAAAGGGGTTGGGTTAGATAATGATATATTTTATAATTGGCTAAACTTGAAAACACTCTGCTGAGTGAAAAAAAGGCCAACACAGAAGACCATTATGTATTGTGTCATTCCAATTACATAAAACTTCAAGAATCATCAAATAGGCCAAAGAAACTGGTGTTTCCCAGGAAGATTGGTAGGGAAAGATGAGAGTGAGTGCTTCTTAGATAAGAAATGTAAAATGATATAGTGGTAATAATGGTTATTACAGAATTATGACATATAAACGTAACCTCACTGTTCAAGTTAAAATAGATCTACTTATGCTGTATGAATGCATTTCAGTTATAAACCAGTCATCTGAGTGACATGTAAACACTCTGCCCATCTGAGGTTGAATCTAATGTTTAGTGACTTTGGTGCCCTAATTTTGCTACCACTTTTCAGAACAGTAATTTTTTTTAACCTCTGTTTAGATTATTTTAGTTAAATTAACTGTGTGTGTGCCATATATGTGGAGATTGAAGGACAACTTACAAAAGTTGGTTCTTTCCTTCTACCGTGTAAGTCCTAGGGATTAAACTCAGCACCAGGCTTGGTGGTAGGGGCCTTCACATGATGAGCCATATCTCTGTCCTCCAAACTTTTCTAGTAGTTATGAGATGGCCAATTACTCCTTGCTATATCAGAATACCACTTACACTATTTAGATATTAGCACCTCTGGTCCAGATCCAGATATCTTACAGATCTTTATAATGTCTAGGACCTGAAATAGTTATTGAGGATAACCCTGATAGTTAAGTCAAGATCTTAAAATAGAAAGATCCTCCCATTCATTCATTCAGGATCTAGAATTGCAGCTGGCAGGTACATTATGCTATGAGTCTGTTATGTGGAACATGGTTCCTGAGAACTGAAAGTCCCTTTTAAGTGCATTTATGATTATTAAAATATTTATTTGTGGAAATGTATATAGAGCTACAGAAAAATGATTTCTAGGCTATCCAGGTACAGAAAATATGACCAGTGTGCACTGGACACTGCCTGACACAAGAGGTTATAAAAAGTGTTTCAGGATACTTTGCAAAGGGTGCTAATAGTTGGAGGTATCATACATTGTGATGTTTTTCTAGTGAGTAGCTTTATGTCTCCTTCCCCAACTCAGTGCTGGGATTTTGTCTTGCTTGAATCTGTGTAGGGCTTGTGTATTCTGCTACAGTCTCTGCATGTTTATCTGTATATCAGTTTTGTTGTATATAGAAGACCCTGCTTCCTTGGAGTCATCTACCAGCTATGGCTTTTACACTCTTTTCATCTCTTATGCATAGATACCTGAGCCTTGATGGGAAGGGTTCGGTGAAGATAACCTATGTAGGACTAGGTGCTGCAAAGTCTTTTACTCTCTGCACATTGTCCAGTTGTTGAGTCTCTGAGTTAATTTCCATCCACTACAAGACGCTTTTCTGATGAATGTTGAGCAAAGCACTGACCTTATGTATAGTATACATCATTAGGAGTCGTTTTACTCTATGTTCCTTTAACAGAATAATAGTATTGGGCTTTCCCCTAGACCCATGGCCAACCAAGTCTCAGGTTCTTGGATACTTTAGCAGTGTCAGGTATGTGTTCCATCTCATGGTGTGGTACTTAGTCCCAAATCAAAACATAGCTGGTTACTCTCTTAACATTTGTACCACTGTTACAGAAGTATTACTTGTAGGCAGGCTGCTGTTTCAGGTCTCAGGTTTTGTAGCTGGGTGATATTGATGAATAACTTTCTCCTCTGGTAATGTGGAATGTATTTTCAAGCACCATGAATGTTAGTCAAGGTTTTGTTTGTGAACGTGTGTGTGTGTGTGTGTGTGTGTGTGTGAGAGAGAGAGAGAGAGAGAGAGAGAGAGCGCCATAGGAGTCTGAATCACAGAAGTCAGAATCACAATGTTAAGTGCTTCAAACCAATTGAAACTTCTGTAAATCAACAGTATGAGGGCATAGAGAATGACCATGTGTACCCTCTGGACAGCATTCCACTTGACTATTTCTTAATCATTGATGAACTGAGGAGGGATTGGAATGTTAGGACTGAGTGTTTCTAGGAAATCTCCAACTCTAGACTTTGTCCCTCTCACATAGCACCCTGTTCTCTCATGCATCACTATGTCCTTGCTATTCTGTTCTGTAAATTCCAGCCAGATGTCAGGTCTTTCCTAAAATCTGAATTCGGTCTTCTCACTCAGGGAGAAAGCCTGGCCAGATTTGAGTATTCCTCTATGATCCGAATTCTGAAAACTAAGTCCAATTAGTACTGAGTGTCCTGTACTTCCTAATGAAAATGAGGGAATAACATTTTCCCCAGGTAGTGTTTCTAGTTTTGTTTTTAGTCATCTAAAACACAAAGCAGATCTGTCTATTACTTCCTTTTGGTCACATTTCATTTTGATAAGTATTTTATTGGGTTATTATTGAAAAACTCATCATAATTAAAACAAATAATTATACGTATATCTATCTATATTTATATCTCTGAACACAATGAAAATTTATCATCACAGAAGATTTCTATTAAATAGCACTTCATAATTTTTGCTGTTGGCCATCTTATTTTATAATAGACATTAGTGGTCAATAAATAATGTTACTATGTTAGTTTTTATCTTCTGGGTTTTGTATAAATGGTATTATAACTTTGATTTTATTGTATTCTTTTAAACATAAGTTATTATGTAAAGATTCATTCATAATGTTTGTGAATATTTCATTGTATTTTTTAGTCATATTCTTTTTTTTTTTTTTTTTGGTTTTTCGAGACAGGGTTTCTCTGTGTAGCTTTGCGCCTTTCCTGGAGCTCACTTGGTAGCCCAGGCTGGCCTCGAACTCACAGAGATCCGCCTGGCTCTGCCTCCCGAGTGCTGGGATTAAAGGCGTGCGCCACCACCGCCCGGCAGTCATATTCTATTGTGTGCATTGTCACAGTTAACTCATTTAGTTTTCTCTTGATAGAGTCCAGGCTATTTATAGTTTTGTGTAGTTAAAAAATAACATGTTATAAATGTTTTGTACATGCACACACACACAAATGCACACACATATTTCTGTATAAAAAATATTTTCATTAGGTTGGTAGCTGGGAATGCAGTGCCTGAAAGTTTTTATATACAACTTCCTATACATGTATAATGCATCCTGGTCACTTACTCCTCTATGCTTTCTATCCTGTCATCCACTTCCCTTCCTATTGCAAGTCTTCATCCCATATTCATGTGTGTGTGTGTGACAGAGAGCAAAAAAGAGAGCAGTCTTTATGTGTGATATATGTAGGTTTATGTGTCTATATTAGTGTGACACTTCATACATATATATGTGACCATGTATGTGGAAGGCAGAGGTTGACACTAGGTATTATTAGGTGTCTTCCTTTATACTGCTTACCCTACTTTTGAGACAGAGTCTTTTACTGGACCTGGAGCTTGTCAATTAATCTAGACTGTCAGGTCAGCAAGACCAGAATGTATTTATCTCTACCTTCCTGGATCTGGGATTATAGCTGCCTATCTCTTTATATGAGTACTGGGTATCTGTAATCAGGTCCACAGGTGTTTCATGCACCTAACCACCTCCCCAGTCCTGAGGTCTGATGTTAGAGGTGAGGTGAAGATGGGTGTCTCAGC
This sequence comes from Peromyscus nudipes, assembly GCA_902168325.1. Classification (NCBI taxonomy): domain Eukaryota; kingdom Metazoa; phylum Chordata; class Mammalia; order Rodentia; family Cricetidae; genus Peromyscus; species Peromyscus nudipes. The sequence goes on from CABHPH010149479.1 coordinate 34,889, forward strand.
TCCAGAAGAGGGAGGAAGAGAGAATCTACCTTTCTGTTGTATTTTTTTTTTACTTCTAGTCCACAGCAGATGCGACAGTGCTCAGACCCTTTGGGTGAAGATGGAATTTCCTTACTCTTTTCACTGATTCAAAAGCTACTGCCATCTGGAAGCAATCTCACACATGGCCAGAAATAAATCTTTCCAAGCTATCTGAGTATCCTTTACTCTAATGAAGTTAACAATGAAATTAACCATCATATTATTACATTTGAGAAGTATGAGAACAGTGTATTGGCTGGTGATTTGTTGTGAAGAACAATGCAGTCCCTTTTCTCACATTATTTCTCCTTTTTTTTGTCTCTTCAGTTGCATGACTGTGAAAGGAGCATGATTATATACCAATGCCATGCTGAAAGACACCATGTTGCAAAGCAGAATTCAAAGCTGTGTTCTTCTACATGCTTTGAAGATAATGAAGCAAATTCTCTTCCTGCTTTGAGGATGCACTGGGAAACATCACTAAAGCTGTTTAGTTTTCAACTAGAATGTGAAGATGACTGCATGGGGCAGTGTGCTCCTTCCTCTTGGGTTGATTTATAAGTGGCAGAATTGGAAGCAGTCCTGAGCTTGCTCTAGGTAAGATGGTGTAATACTTCCATTCTGTTTTATGATGTTCATTCAGAACCACATGTTCAATCTTAATTTTTTTGTCTTTCAGGTAAAGTCCTGCACTTAGGCCACTAGCACATTTTCATGAATTTGTGACTAGTGAGAGGCATTGGGCAATAATCTTAGGTGTTTTCCTGGATCATTAGCTTATGATTTACACTTTTGGAGATTTTGAGACTGGCACCTGGGATAATGGATTACAGATATGGCAATAGGACACAAATAGAGAAATGACAGAGGAGGCAGAGTCTTGTAAGTTAGGGAATGGGCCTGTAACATGTTCATGGTACATGTCACTTCAAGATGCTGTCATTGACAGGATTTCTCAAGGTCCCTTCATTCACAATTTAGAGAGTTATTTAGGGGCAGTAAAGAGGATATTGTGGCTAAAGGACAAGTTAAATATTAACTCAGCCCCTGTTCCTCTATGGACTCTGGCTAAGGAGGGTGAAACAGAATGTCCAATGGAAAGAGACCAGCAGAGACAAGGCAAAGAGCAGGAGGACATTTGGAAGACCAGAATAAGATCTAATTTTACCCCATTTCAAGGCCACAGCCAGTGCTTTGTGACAGAGGCTCACAGGGTCCCTTAGTGGCACACAGTTCTCAAGCTGTGCATCCTGTGTCTGTGTTCCACTTGTTTTTACAGATGGCTGAGCATCGGATTGGGATTCTAGTGAGCTTATTTCTCCTTGAGGTTCTTCTCTTGGATGCTGCAAAAATCCTGACTGTATCTACACTGAGTGAGTGTTTTCTGGGAATAGAGTCTTGTGAGATCAGGATACCTGGGTTAATATGTCTCATGCAAACAGCATGCAGTGGACCTACCATGCAGGAGATTTTCTAGCTAGGCTTAGATCAAACCTGGGGGAGGAAGGATGCATTGTGCAATGTGGTGCTTAGATGGGATTCTACCAAAGAGTGGGGATAAATAGTAGATTGAAATAGCATCTGTTGTGGAAATAGGAGCAGGAGACTGAGTGGTATATTGTAAGGAAGACAAGAAAGGCTTTTCTACTGATACTTTAGATGGTAAGTAGATGGGAGGCATATTAGTCAAAGTGACCAGTCTATTCCTCCACAACATTGAACAGTGAGCATTTCTTTATTTTTCTGCGGGGAGGTGGCTAACATCCATAAACATTTTTGGTTTCAAAAGATGTTCTTTTTCTGTATAAGCACCCAGTTACTGAAGTTTGCATGCCACCAGGGCATCATCTTATTGTAGGAACTGCTATGTTACTCTGAACACCACAAATGTCCTGACTCCATTGTTTGGTCTGAGGCTCATAATAATTGGGTAGGGCTTTATATACATGAATCAGTGATACAAGTCAGGGTTGTGTAAGGGAAATACATATTAGTACCAAAAGGCAACAGTAACCTTCAAGCTTCTGCAAAGGAACATAGACACTTAATTTGTAATGTGTGATCACAATACACTCATAATAGATATTACGCCCAAACAGGTTGTCAGGAAATAACTCACATGTTGTGCTCCATGACTTCTGAAATTAATGATTTTTAAAAGTTAAGTTAAAGCAAGTAAAGCTGGATGACTCATTTAGAATTTTATTTTATTTTATTTTTGGTAATTGATTACCAAATAATCATGCTGGGATTAAAGGTATGCACCACCATTGCCTGGCAGATGGTAATTTTATGGAAAGCAGTTTTCTTTTAACTGCTGTGGAAGTAATCATCACATAGGACTGGGGACGAACATTTAGATGTACTCTTAAGCCCTAGAATCCCAGAACCTCCTCAGTGTCATTTATCCTAATTTTCTGAGGGGTGAATTTTTTTTCTGAAATCACACAGTTCTTTATTTTTAATTTTTAATAATTTTAATTATTTTCATATTACACACCAACCACAGTTCCCACTCCCTCCTCTCCTCCTGCTCCCCCCATCTCCCCCCACCCTACCCCCTATCCACTCCTTAGGTAGGATAAGGCCTCCCATGGGGAGTCAACAAGTTGAGGCAGGACCAAACCCTTCTCCTCTGCCTTAAGGCTGAGCAAAGTATCCCACCATAGCGAATGGGCTCCAAAAATTCAGTTCATGAGCCAGAGATAAATCCTAGTCCCACTGCCAGGGTCCCCACAAACAGACCAAGCCATACAACTGTCACCCACACCAGAGGGCTTAGTGCAGTCCTATGCAGGCTCTCCATCTGTCAGTCCGTAGTCCATAAACTCCCACTTGCTCAGGTCAGCTGTCCCTGTGGGTTTCCCCATCACGGTCTTGATCCCCATGCTCATAAAATCCCTCCTCTCTCTCTTCAGCTGAACTCCATTAGCTTGGCCCAGTGCTTGGCTGTGGATCTCTGCATCTGCTTCCATCAGTTACTGGATAAAGGTTCTACGATGACAATTAGGGTAGTCACCAATCTGATTACAAGAGAAGGCCAGTTCAGGCACCCTCTCCACTATTGCTAGGAGCCTTAGCTCGGGGTCATCTCTGTGGATTCCTGGGAATTTTCCTAGCACCAAGTTTCTCCCTAACTGCATAATGGCTCCCTCTATCAAGATACCTCTTTCACTGCTCTCCTGAGGGATGAATATTAGCAATATTTTCTTTCAAGGTAAAACTGAAAAGATGGCTTGGCATCCCCAGGAGGATTCTAGTGGGCCCTGCTGTGTTTTGCCTACTTTTTCAACATTTTTGAAGATGGATGAGTCTTATCCTTCTGTATCCTATGGCTCACATGTTATTTACTTTTTGTTTATCTAGGATAACAGAATGCAAAAGCTTAAAGGTGTGCCAGTATAAAGAGATGATTGTGTTCAACCTTTCTCAAATGACAGTGTGTCAGCCTTAGATCACTTTCAGGGATGGAGCATGCAGACCTCAGTGCTGGAGAGAAACACAGTGTACAGACATGGCTTACCTTCTGCTCTGTTCTCGCTAGAGGAAAACAAGGGTCAAGGGCTTGGGCTGCCCCTTGCAGGACCACTACTCACCTTTCTAATGTCACCTAGAGAATTCCCACGCATTTTCTAATGAGTATCTTTATAGTGGGGACTTGCACACTATTGTTAAAAATTCTGACTCCATTTTCCACCTGTTTTTGAAAGTATTTCTTTTATTTTTTCTGAGATTATAATTACACGATTTCCCTCTTCCTTTTCCTTCCTCTAAACCCTTCCACATACACTTCCTTGCTCTCTTTCAAACTCATGGGCCCATTTTTCATTAGTTGTTATAACATGCATACATGTGTGTGCGTATACACCTATACTACTAAATATAACCTGCTCAGTCTGTATAGTGTTACTTGTATGTATGTTTTTATGGGTGACCATTTTGTATTGGATAACCAATTATTGCAGTCTATCCCAGGGAAGCCTGTCTCTCCTGCTCTCAGCATTTCTTTGTTGCCTCTGTTTGTTTCTCTCTCCCCCTCTCCCTCGCCTCTCTTTCTCTCTCTCTCTCTCTCTCTCTCTCTCTCTCTCTCTCTCTCTCTCTCTCTCTCTCTCTCTCTGTGTGTGTGTGTGTGTCCCCGTCCGTCCCCCCAGTGTTGAAGGCTCTTGGGATTTCCCACGTCCACTTTAGCATGTCTATGTTGTTGTCCTTGTTCGGCTCGTGTTAGGTAGTCCTGCTGGTGAGACTTCATGAGTTTAGTTTCTGACATTCCTAGGAGACACAATCTCACAGCAAACTCCATGTTCCTCTGGCTCTTAATCATTCTGTCTCCTCTTCTGAAATGATCCCCGAGCTTCAGAAATGATCCCAGAAGTTGCTTCATCCATCTGCTTTTGTGCTGGTATTTTTAATGCAATGAAGGTGAAGACCCAACTCTTGATACTTCACTTTTTCCTGGCCTCACTGGCTCAGTTTGTGCAGCTTGAAATTCTCCGTTTTTTTTTTTTCCTCCAGGATAAACTCTTTCTCATAAGCACTCATTAGAATGGCTGTTTCCCTGGGCACCCCTTCTCAGTCTAACGAAAACAAGAGCAGGAAACTCGAAATATAGTGGTATTTTATTTGTGCTGAAATGTGATTTTATTTGTGTGTTAATAAATAAAGTTGCCTAGGGGTCAGAGCTATTAGCAAGCCATAGTGAAAGCCGGTTGTGGTGGTGCACGCTGGTAGGATTTGCTTAAGGAGGCGCACACCTTTAATCCCAGCACTTGGTAGGCAGAGCTAAGCAGATCTCTGTGTGTTCAAGGATACAGCCAGCATTGGTGACACACACTCCAATGTGTGTCCCGAGGTCTGTACAGACAGGCAGTGACGAGGCAGTCATGTAGTTGGGTTTGCGACCAATGAGAAGGCAGAACAGAACTCTATTTAAAGACGAACAGACAGGAAGTAGCTCCTTTTTGGAGAGGTCTCTTGGTGGAAGAGGCTAGCTGGCAGCAGGTGGGTAAGGCTCTTAGCTCTGACCTCTTGGGCTTTTATCTTTACATTGGCTCTGTGTTTCTTATTTAATAAGACGGTTGGTTACATCTACACTTTTATCTGGGTTGTATTATTTCAGACAACACAAATGTGAATGAAAAGAGTGGTTCATACAACATATAGATTCGACTTCCCTGACTTTCCAGCTCTGCCCCAATTTAATAATGGTGCTTTGAGATCTCCCAATCACTCTGACTTCCCAGCTCTTGTTATATAATTCCAATTTCTTTTCTTAATTTATCTTTTCTGCTTCAGCTCTGGACTCAAAACTGAAGTTCTAAAGTAATTGTGGCCAAGGAGAAGCTATGGTGTGGTGATATTTGTTGTAGGATATTTGTACACTGTGTGAAGATATATTTCTGTGATTGGTTTAATAAAAAGCTGAATGTCCAATAACTAGGCAGGAGGTATAGGCAGGACTTGCAGGCAGAGAGAGGAAGAAGGAGGAGATAATCAAGGTACAGAGGAAATGCCAATGAGTCATTGGTGGTGGTGGGGATCAGACATATAGAATGAAAGAAAGGTAAAAAGCCATGAGGCAAAAACGTAGATTATTGTACATGGGTTAATTTAAGTTAGAAGAGCTAGTGGGCTAGCCTAATCTAAGGCTTAGTTTTCATAATTAATAATAAGCTTCTGTGTCAGTATTTCTGAGCTGGCTGCCCAAAGAAAAATCCAACTACAGATATGTGTACCTTTCCTAAGGATCATCTTTCCAGGATTGCTGGAGAATATATGTTGCCCCAGTTTCTCATGCATCTGGTATTCTTCATGAGCACCCTAGACTAGTTGAGTCCTCATGATAACCCTCAATGCTTTTATTTAAAAGGATACAAATTCAGGTCCAATAAGAGAAATTTCTTAAGTGAGGGCTTCTGTATCCATGAATAAATTTCACTCAAAAGATATCAGCCATCATATTGTGATGTATTTTCTACTGCTGTGGCAATTTTTTTGAACCCAATGATTGCAGTGTTGGGAAGACACAGTGGAAAATATTCATGTACCACAGGACAAAGGGTGTCTAATATCCAAGCAGAGTAGCTCATTACATCAAGAATGGGAGAATGGGAATCTTCAGATGTTTAAAAGTGATTTATTTATTTTTATTTTATGTTTTTGAGTGTTTTGCCTGCATATATATAAGTGTATTATGTAGTTGTTGTTTTCATTGGGCTGGCAATCAGCTCCAAAATAAAGACACAGAGACTTCTTATTAATTATGAATGCTTACACTTAGCCTGGGCTTGTTCCACTGGCTATTTTAACTTAATTTAACCTGTTTCTATTCATCTCTGTTTTGTCTCAGGGCTTTTAACCTTTTTTTCATTTTGTATGTCCTTCTTTCTTGCTTCCTCTATGTCTGGCTGGTTGGCCCATGGTGTCTCCCTGTTTTCTCTTTTTTGTCTTCTCCAAGCCTAAATTCCTCCTCCTACTTACTCTCCCTCCCCGGAAGTCCTGCCTATACCTCCTCCATTGGTCATTCAGCTTTTTATTAGACCAATTAGGTGACTTAAGAAAGCAAGGTAAAAAGCAACACATCTTTGCATAATGAAACAAGTGCAATACCTCTTTACATAGTTAAACAAATATTCCACAATGTAAACAAATGCAACACATCTTTGCATAGTTAAACAAATATTCCACATTTCCTCCTTTTTGTCTAAATACAAAGAAAAGTTTTAGCTTTAACATAGTAAGACTATATACAATAACAACAATTATCAAGTAAGAATTGCATTTACAATGTCCAGTCCATTTGTATTTGGCAAATTCAGAGAAAATACTTGGTAATCTAACCTATCTTGGTGAGTCCAAAGTTGTGTACCTGATTTACTCTCTATCCTAACTTGTATTACCAACTTAAAACTGTCTTTTTAGACCTCAAAACATTTTCTTAGATAAACAATTTAAGCTTTTATGTTTCTCAACCTTAGGAACTTTATGTCTCTTACCTAAGTCTCTTTTCTGAATTTGGTTACAAAAAAACTATATTTATAAGTTCCTCATCTTCTACTCCATCAGAGACCTGAGAAAGATATAATATTACCTGAATAAACAGGAAGTTCAGAGCAAGCATCATCCAAAACTATAGAAATGACAGAAGCAGCTGGCTGCTTGGACAGTCATCCACAGTTCCTCTGCAATACTGGGGCATCCATCTTTGACCTATATGCCTAGAATATCTGACAGACTTTTCTGTGAAGCCAGAATTTTGAAGGACTATTCTATCTAGTCTTGGCAAAGTTCAGCAGTCTTTTTGCTTTGTGTCCTGCTTGTCCAGTTTGTATAGTACACTGTTAGCAGTTAAAGCAAGGGCAGTTTCTTTCTTAAGTGTTTAGCTTTGCCACAAAAAAGTGAATTCCAGATGGAGGTTTTTGATGCCTACCATCCTTTTACGAAGTAGATTGGTTCTGCTAGGAGTAGATGTGTCTAAATGTCATGAAAAGCCTTAGGTTATTAAACATCTTAAGCCGTATTCTGTATGTCTCTGAAGCATTTGAAGATGGCCTATGTATCTGAAATATATCTGTTTAATCTTGAAAATATACCTAACATGACTACAAGTTTGATTCTTATAGATAACTAACTGCTAACATACATTTTTAATTATCTAAGACAGTTTGTAATAATAGCTTTCAAGAACTAGAACTTCAGATTATATTTTTAAATGTGCTGCATAGGTATAACACTTTAAGCAAGAGTAAAAATGTACATATGATATAACAAAAATAACTTTAAATTTGTATCAATATACAAAAATCCATACCAATGCAAAATATTTGAGATTAATAGTTGCCCTTTTATCCTTTATTTCTATATAGCCACTACTGATGACAAACATCCATAGCTTACCAAATGAGCAAAACTCATCCACCCCACCTCTTGGGAATGTAGGCATTGTCTTATCTAGACTGCTTTCTGTTGTCTGGGGTGATGGCATCCCTAGGGAATCCTAAGAAAATTGAGATAATGGTCAAGTTCTAAGAAAACTAGCTATAGCACTTGTTGTCTAGTCTCTGTGTAATGGGAAAGTACAAGGCTTATCTGAAGTCCTGATTAGAATAGTCTGTGAGTCTGAGCATCTCATCTAAGTGCCTTGAAGCTGTTCTGGATGTAGAACTTTGGGGGAACAGCAACGGAGGCACTCTGGAAGGCTGGATCACCTGGGCCACCCACTTTCATTGGTGTCTGGTCCCCTTGCTCTGAAAACACACAAACTTTCAAAGGTAGCATACATATCTATAGTAAGACAAGTATGGATTCTGTATTTTACAAAAGCCTGCCAAAGATGATGTTTTTTGTTTTATGCTTGAGCAGGTAAAAGACATCTGTTAACTTTATAAGTTTGCTTGGATTATATAACCAAATCTCTATCCATGCCATCTGAAAGGATGGCATGTAATAATAAGTCATGATGATTCTATAACCAATAAGATCTTCATGTCTCATTCAGTCTCAGAGCTGTTTCCATGTCAAGGGATCAGTTTATGTGTCACCTGTCTTGAAATTTTTCTAGGTTTATTTCTTTATGTCTGTAGCCAAGATTTTCAGGGGGTCTCCCCCAACCAAATCTTGTCTCTATTAATTTTGAAGGAATTCTAAGTCTTTCATTTCCCATGGAAACAAAAATATAACCTCTCCCCCAACACAATACATTTTCTGAATTCCATTTCAAAGTTAAGACATCCCTAAAGTATCTAGGCTGTTTAATTAGCAACTCATTTCACAGTCTGTGCCTCTCAGCAGCTGTCATTTGCTCATCAGCATTAAAAAAATTTAGTTAACAAAATACTATACAGGAACCAGACTCCCTGTGTATTTCTCATCTTTACATGGCTTAATTTTTTATATTATTTCACTTTCTCTTTAAAGACTTTACTTAGGAGACATAAGCCCACCCTGCACCGATTGGGAACAGGTAAGGCCCCATCTCCAGACTGGGCAGACCAGGCCCTTAGCCTCTAGGCCCTGAGGGCACATTCTGTTCCCATCCCCCAAGCCATTGGAGCCCCAGGGACTGGCCAGCTGTCCCTTTGCCCACCCCCTCACCAAGAAAACAGCCCCCCCCCCGTGACACTAGTTAAAACCAGAGACATAAGCCCACCCTGCACCAATTGGGAACAGAAAACAGGTCCCACCCTGCATGACTTGGAATAGCTGCTCCCTGAGACAGAGCCCAATAGTGACTACTGGACTAAGAGCTGCTCCCTGAGACACAGAATCCATTAGCACTGATTGGACCAAGAGCCCAGATTAGACCAAGAGCTCCCATTACACCAAGAGTATCAATCAGATCAAAAGAGGCTCCGTCAGGCACAGACACCACTTTCACAGAGTGGAGGAAGAGGTGTATAGATGCCAGTGTAAAAATACAGTCAACAACATAAAGACCAATATGACACCATAGGAACCTAGTGGTGCTACATCAGCAAGACCTAAACATCCCAAGGCAGAAGAAGCAGAAGAAATAGACCTTAAAAATGACTTTAAGAAGATGATAGAGGCCTTTAAAGAGGAAATTAAAACTATCCTTAAAGAATTCGAAGAAAAGACAAATAAAAAATTGGAATAAATCAATAAATCCCTTAAAGAAAGCCAAGAAAAAGCAATTAAACATGTGAGGGAAACAGTTCAAGATTTGAAAACTAAAATAGAGGCAATAAAGAAGACACAAACTGAGGGAAGGCTGGAAGTGGAAAATCTGAGTCAATGAACAGGAACTACATATGGAAGCATAACCAACAGAATGCAAGAGATGGAAGAGAGAATCTCTGGCATTGAAGATACAATAGAGGAAATAAATTTATCAGTCAAAGAAACACTAAAGCCAAAAAAGCCATAATGCAAAACGTCCAGGAAATTTGGGACATCATGAAAAGACCAAACCTAAGAATAATAGGGAGAGAAGAAGGAGAAGAATACCAACTCAAAGGCACAGAAAATATATTCAACAAAAGCATAGAAGAAAACTTTCCCAACTTAAAGAATGAAATGCCTATGAAGGTACTAGAAGCTTATAGAACAGCAAATAGACTGGATCCAAAAAAAGACCCCTTGCCTCATAATAATCAAGCCACTAAACATACACAATAAAGAAAAAATTAAGAGCTGCAAAGGAAAAAGGCCAAGTAACATATAAAAGCAGACCCATGAGAATAACACTTGACTTTTCAATGGAGACTCTGAAAGCCAGAAGGTCCTGGACAGACATTATGCAGACACTAAGAGACCATGGATGCCAACCCAGACTATTATATCCAGCAAAACTCTCAATTGACATAGATGGAGTAAACAAAATATTCCATGATAAGCCGGGCGGTGGTGGCGCACGCCTTTAATCCCAGCACTTGGGAGGCAGAGCCAGGTGGATCTCTGTGAGTTCGAGGCCAGCCTGGGCTACAGAGTGAGATCCAGGAAAGGCGCAAAGCTACATAGAGAAACCCTGTCTTGGAAAAACCAAAAAAAAAAAAAATATTCCATGATAAAACCAGATTTAAACAATACCTATCCACAAATCCAGCCCCACAGAGAGCACTAGAAGGAAAATTCCAACCTAAGGAAGTTTGATACAACCATGAAAATACAGGTAATAGATAATCCCATACCAACAAATACCAAAGAAGAGAAACACACAACACGACCAACAAAAAATAACAGGAATTAACAATCACTGGTTATTAATATCCATTAATATCAATGGTCTCAACTCGCCTATAAAAAGACACAGGCTGACAGAATGGATATTAAAACAGGATCCATCCTTCTGCTGCATACAAAAATATACCTCAACTTTAAAGACAGACACTACCTCAGAGTGAAAGGCTGGGAAAAGACTTTCCAATCAAATGGACTTAAGAAGCAAGCTGGTGTAGCTATCCTAATGTCTAATAAAATAGACTTTAAACTAAAATCAATCAAAAGAGATCGGGAAGGACATTACATACTTATCACAGGGAAAATCCAGCAAGATGAAGTCTCAATTCTGAACATTTATGCCCCAAATACAAGGCACCCACATTTGTAAAAGAAACATTACTAAAGCTTAAATCGCACATCAAACCCCACACACTAGTAGTGGGTGATTTCAACACCCCACTCTCACCACTGGATAGATCTGCAAGATTTAAACTTAACAGAGAAATAAGAGACCTAACAGAAGTTATGACTCAAATGGACTTAATAGATATCTACAGAACATTCCACTCTAACACAAAAGAATATACCTTCTTCTCAGCACCCCATGGAACCTTCTCAAAAATTGACCACATGCTTGGTCACAAAGCAAAACTCAACAGATACAAAAGAATTGAAATAACCTCCTGTATTTTATCAGACCACCATGGCTTAAAGTTAGATTTCAACAACAACAAAATTTACAGAAAGCCTATAGTCTCATGGAAACTGAACAATGCCCAAATGAATCACCAATGGGTCAAAGAAGAAATAATATTTTTCCTAGAATTCAATGAAATTAAAGTACAACATGCCCAGACTTATGGGACACTATGAAAGCAGTGCTAAGAGGAAAATTCATAGCACTAAGTACCCACATAAAGAAAATGGAGATATCTCACACTAGTGACTTACAGCATACTTGAAAGCTCTAGAACAAAAAGAAGCAAACTCGTCTAGAAAGAATCGACACCAGGAAACAATCAAATTGAGGACTGAATCAATGAAATAGAAACAAAGAGAACAATATAAAGAATCAATAAAACAAAATGTTGGTTCTTTGAAAAACAATCAGCGAGATAAACAAGCCCTTATCCAAATTAACCAAAAGGGAGAGAGAGAGAG
>CABHPH010149480.1:7905-21517 GCA_902168325.1 Peromyscus nudipes
GAAGAAGAAGAAGAAGAAGAAGAAGAAGAAGAAGAAGAAGAAGAAGAAGAAGAAGTAACTCCTTCCCATGTACTTAAGGTGGAAATGTCTGTTCTATGGATCATTTCTTTCTGTCCTTACTGTTCCAATGGCAGGACTGCTATTAGACACAGAATGTGTTCCTTTCTCAGATTAAACTATTGCTAGCACATAGGTGAGTAGGTCCTTGCTATAGATCTAAGCTGTGCTTTGATGCTCAGGTTCCTGTGTTATGATCTTTATTCATATGGTGGGTGGTGTGAGCTGTGTGAGCCTTCAGAAATACTACTATGAAGCCCATCATTCTATAGGGCACTGGCTTGGAATTCATTACATGATGTGTCCTGTGTGACACCTATTGGATCTTAAGAGTATTATTAGAAAATCCTAAGCCTGTCCCTGAACTTCCTCTGCCTGCCTTCTTGTTTAATGACCCCTTTGCTTCCATCTGCATGTACCTCATCATGCCATGTTATAGCATATCAGAAAAAGAGAGTTCCTAAGAACCTAATCCATGGTACCGGAACTTTCAACCACTGAAAATGTGAGATACACAAACTTCTCTTTTTAAAGATGGCTTACCTCAAGTGTTTCATTATAGCGATAAAAACCTCAGGGATGCTTGTGGCAGGTTCTGCCATTCATAAACCTTCCCAACATGGTTCCGTAGAATTTTTTAGAGAATATCTAAGTATGGGACTTTTATTACCATGACAGAAAAGTCATGACAGTGCAAAAGATAAGAAAATATCCATAATATCTTTTCTTATTATTTTAAATCTAATAACTACCAGCACATCATTAATGATTATTACCTAATAATGTATAAAGTTATATACCATAGCCAATTGTGTTTATTTCAGTTAAGAGGATTTCAAGACCAGTCAGCCTTTGTGATTCATTATATTAAGAGGCTGAAGAGAACCATACATCATGTCTATTTGTGCAGAAAAGGAATTTCACAAAATTCAACTATGTATTCAGCCCATTTAACTTGCTTTAAAGGAACACAATAAGGAACTTTACTATGCCTTGAACTTCCTGTATAATCAGATTTACAACTTGATCTAAAGACATGACTTTAATCTTAATTACATACTTTTCCATTTATCTGACCTGGATCAGAGTGTGTGTGTGCATGCGTGCATGTACGCACACACAAGCGTGTTGTTATTGTTGTTGGAATCAGTTACTGAAAAATAACCAATAGATTGAATGAAACCCTAAGGAAAACAAATACCCACTATAAATTTTGGAAGCAACATGTGGATATGGGTAGATAACATCTGAATGTTTTTTAGTTCTTTTCCAGATCAGTAGGATTCAGTAATTTTTTTCCTTGTAAGGCTAATAAAAATAGGCAAGTAAAAAAAAAATCTCGTTTGTTTCTGATACCATGTTTTCTGTGCTATTCAACAAATGTAAGGCAAGCCCTTTGTTAGAGACAGTCAGAGGACATGGGGAAGAGAAGTGGAGAAATGAAATCTGGACTTGTTCTTAGTTTTAACTATTCCAAGAAGAATCTTTTTCTCTAATGTAGCACTGATCAAGTCTATGTCCATTAGTCTCGCTCTATATGTATCTAGACAACACGAGGAGAGAAGGGGAAAGCTTGGGAGGCTTCTAGTTTAGAAAGGAATAAATAAAACTATGCACTTAAATATGATTTTCTCCCATGAAATTTGAAAGAATCTATCAGAAAGCAAGTCTTACAGAGTAAGAAAAAAAGCTAGTTCATCAAATTGGTGGGTAGGAGATAAATTTACAGAAACCAGTTTTATTTGTATCCAATGTAAAAAATAATGGGACCACTAATGCCCCCAAATGAAATATTTAGATATAAGTGTATGAAATCAGCCACTTGACATATATGGAACACCACAAAAATTGATACATTGCTTTGTGCTCTCCCAATCAACATAGGTTATTGGGTGGAAATTAATGAGCTGATTTCAACATTCACAAGAGAAATTCCAAAGACCCTGAATATCCAAAGCAAAATTGAAAATAACAAAGTCTGGCACTTGACAGTATCTGACTTTGATTCCTTTTGAAAAGTTAACATCATAGTAGTGGAGAAAAAGAATCCACAGATCAATTATTGAAATTCACATTAAAATTGACCCCCTTAGGTCAATTTGTAACAATGAAAATACATTCCACATATCAGATATTTATATCAAAGTTCATTACAGTACTGAAATTACAATTATGAAGTAGCAATGAAATGGTTTTATGGTTTGGGGTCACCACAAATGAGGAACTTTATTAAAGTATCACAGCATTAGGATGGATGAGAACCACTGGATCAGTAGAACAGAATCTAGATTTCAGAAACACAAACAGCTGATCCTTCATGAAGGGGTAAATGTTCTATCTCAGAGGAAAGACAGTGTATTCAAACAAGTGCTAAAGAAAACTAGACGAGCAGATGCAACAAATGCCTACAGCAGAAGTCATTGCTTTCACAAAAAGTGACTCAGTTTACCCAAGGCTTCACTATAAAACTACTAGAAGATACCATTAGTGAGCCCTAGGTAACCTTGGCTATTGCCATGACTTTATAAAAAGCTTACAGACTTTTCTTTCAAAGCTGTATTTTGAGATCATTTCTATGTTCACACACACACACACACACACACACACAAAAATCACAGATACTTCTAATACACTCCCTATGTGTTGCTTGTATTTTTATTTCCATGACTTTGCCTTTCAAAAAATGAAAATTTTATTTAATTTTTATTTTGGAATATGTGTGTGAGTTGGTAGTATATGTATGTATGTATGTGAGTATCATATGTTATCACATGTGTGCACATGTGGAGGCCAGCATAGCATCTCAGAGTCCTCTTCTATTACTCTCTGTCTTATTCCTTTGAAGAAGAGTCTCTCACTGAAACTGGAGATTATGCTTTTCAACCAGGCTGGCAGACAGCAAACCTCACAGATCCTCTTTATCTGATCCTTAAGTCCTAAGGTTACTGATGTACATTGGCATGTATGTTTTATTACATAGGTGCCAGATTGAAACTATTCTCTTCTTTTTTTTTTCACAGCAAGTGCTCTTAATTGTTAAGCCTTCTCTCCAACCTAAAGTTTGAATTTTAAATATGTCCAGCATACTAAATATTTATAGCATGCACTGTATCTTAGATATGGAGGAGAAACAGCCAATTCTTATACCAAAAGTGAAAATATTTGCAAAAAGCATTTCTGATGAAAGACTCTCCTTAAAAAAAAAACAACAAACACCTACTAGAATCAAACAGTAAAAATAACAATTATAATAATATCCTGATGAAATACTACACCAGAAAAGATATATAGATGTAAAAACAAACAAAAAAGAATATCAAAGACACTTTGATCAAATGAATAAAAGTAATGAAGTATTAAGGTATTTAAAGTATTGAAGTAATACGTATTCAGGGATTTAAGTCAGTCTAAGATATGGAGAGTGGTCCACAAAAGCCATGGCCATAAACAAGAACTCTGACCATGGCCAGTAAGATGGCTCACCAGCTAAATGCACAGCAACCAAGGCTGATAACCTGAATTTGATCCCTGGAGCCCACATGATGGAGGAGAGAAGTGGCCCATGAAAGTTATCCTCTGACCTCAACATGAGAATTTTGGCATGTGAACATTCTCTCTCTCTCTCTCTCTCTCTCTCTCTCTCTCTCTCTCTCACACACACACACACACACACACACACACATACACACACACACACACACTAGCATTCAGACACAATAAATAAATATGTATTTTTTAAAGAAAGAAAGCTAAACATTAAAGATTTGTATGAAGAAGATAGAAAATTGAGCACATCACTAAAATCATGTCAGATTTCTTTAGATTTTACAATAAATGTGTCCTGAGAACAAACACTTAGGTTTCTAATACTACAATAAAAGATTAGGATATTGTAGCAACAACACTAAATAAGCTGCATTACAGGGTTGTCATGATGAAATATGAAACCCTACAATGGAATCTTCCACAATGCATTTCAGAACATTCTTGTAGCAGCTCACCACAGACAGGACAGGATGCACCATGAACCACCATAACAGACAAAACAGAAATTTTTTTCACTCTCCTTTGATCCTGAGGATGAACTAAAATGCTTCTATATTTGTGAGTCTCTTTTATATGTGCCCTGATACTTGCCAGTGCTGCCTTGTCAAATCAATGCAGGGACTGGAAAGCCCTCAACCTTGTTAGGTGTTTATCGAATGCATTATACTATGAGTAGTACACATGCAATGAGATTATTATGATAGGGAGATAATAAATAGTTGACACTCACAGACGTTATTTATATTTTAATTGATTGAAATGGGAAATATATACCATACTGAAGAGGTGAGCACATGAGAAGGTCTCCCAGTGATGACCAAGTGATGATCAGATTTGCTTCTGGGTCTCAGAATGAAAGTCGGATAAATGAGGCTACTTCTAGTGAGAGATTAGAAGGAATCTGTAGACATAGATTTCCTCCGTGAGATACAGTTTTCATAAAAGGTAGATCTCCATTTTAAATGAGATATTTGTTGTCAAGCTTTTAAAAAGTTTTGTTGGTCATCTACTTTACCTTTGAATGTGGACAAAAAGAAACTAGTTTATGAAGATCTCTAAATGCTTTGTGGGCATCATAAGTGAGATGAGATGGTTTACATGGTAAATGTGACACTATATTGAATCACTCAAAGGTGTCACAAGGAGACATTTTCTAGATTGTCTTGTGGTCATGTCTGTGGGAGACTGTCTTGATGACATTAGTTGATGTGGAAAGATCTATCCCACTGGGGGGCTCACCATCCCATACTTGGGTCCTGGAAAATATAAGAAGAATATAGAAAGTAGCCTGAGGAGCCAAAACCATGTATTCATTCTCTCTCTGCACTTGACTGTGATGCTATGTGACAAGCTGTTTCAAATGCCTGACACCTTGACTTCCCTGCAGTTACAGATTGTAAGTTCAAATAGAGAGATAAAATAAACCTTTCTCTGCTAAGTTGTTTTTCTCGGGGTATTTTATCACAGCAACAGAATTTAAACTGGGACAACTGGCAAAAGGGGGGGTGATTTTATTAACTCGGGTGCACTAGAATTGACAAATGGATTTTAACAGAGTGAGGTGGAGACGTAAATGAATTGTCATTACATGAACAGCAATGAGCAAAAGCAACTTGTGGAGGAAATAATTTATTCGGCTTATACCACTCTATTACAGTTCACCATTAATGGAAGCCATGGCAAATATTCAGGGCAAAAGCCCAGAACGGCAGGAACTGAAGCAGAAGCTGAGGAGAAATGCTGCTTACTGGCTCACTACCCATCACTTGCTCAACCTGCTTTCTTTCTTTCTTTCTTTTTTTTTGCAGGCGCACAGTTTTTTTTTATCTGATGTCTCCTAGAATACATCCTTGCGAAGGTCCTCAAAGTGTGGCATTGGCAATTGGCATTGGCAATACCTGCATCTCTGAGATAAAAGGCGCATTCTTGGGTCCTGCACCAGAATCAATTAACACACTGCGAGGTGTGTATGTGTGTGGGGGATCCCTGCAATCTGTGTTCACAAGCCCCCACCCCACCGCAGTCAGGGGACAAGCACCACTCGGCTAGGCGTGGTAGCAGGCAGGGGGATCCGGCTTGCCCTTGGCGACCTCTGCACGGCAGAGCGAGGAGACCCGGCTTCAGACGCGACCCCAGACGGTCCCGACGGACCCCGGCCAGGCAGACAGGGCGGGGACACGCCGCGGCCCTAGCAGAGCCCTCCCTCCCGCGGCCCCGGCTTCCAGGCGCGCCGCCCAGCAGGCCCCCCTACCCTCGGGATGGAGCGGACGGGTCCAACTCGCGCCGGTTGAGGGGCGGCCTCCCGCTTCCACCCGCGCGGCAGCGGAGGGGCCGGAGGGCGCGGCGGGGGAGGAGAGGTGGGCTAGCCTGGGACACGGGTCGGGGCAGCCTGGGGCTCCCGAGCGGAAGTCGAGGCGCCCACCCCACCGCACCCCACCCCGCTGCGGCCGTCGGTGGCACCCCTGAGCCGCCGCCACCCCGCGTCCCCGGCGGGGCAGGGTGCGAACCGGCGCTCAACCTGCTTTCTTATACCATGCAGGACTACCTGCCCAGGAGTGGCACTGCCCACAAAGAGCTGGGCCCTATCACATCAATTATCAATCAAGAAAATGCAATACAGTCTTGCCTACAAGCAAATATTGTAGAGACTTTTTCAGTTGAGATTCCTTCTTCCCAGATAACACTAGCTTGTGTCAAGTTGAGTAAATGTTATCCAGCATATCTTGTAATATATAGAATCATATATTTGAGATCATTTGTTATAGAAGCTTGGAGTGCTGGTGCCATGACCTCTTACAGTTACTGTTGTTATTTGCTTGTTTATTGACTGAATAACTACCTAGGTTGCTTACTTAATGCTATCCTCCTAAGCACACCAGCACTTGTGTTTTTGTCCTATAGTGTTTGTTAAGAAACTACAAATCTTTGTGGGACAATAGAGACTTATTTCAATTAGGTTGACACAGAACCGGTGCATGTTTTATTTTGCTAGTTTGTTTATACTTGCAGTTGATGCAGTCATAGTCACAGTGAAGTAAGTCTGGGTGGTGCTACTTTGCATTTCCATTTCCTCCTTTGTGCTACACTCAGTAAGTGATCCCTGTGAGGGTGTACGTGATGACCTGTGCAGAGTGCACAGCCTTAGTCTGTTGATTATGCAGGTTCCTGTCAGAAACTGATGAGCACTAGCTGATGTTTTCCTGTGCAGACTGCTGCACCGGGTGACCTGCAGGTGATTCAGTCTGAGAAATCAGTTTCAGTTGCTGCTGGAGAGACGGTCACTCTGAGTGCACTGTGACTCCCTTGAATCCTGGAGGCACATGGAATGGTTCAGGGGTGTGCGCACAGCTGGGAGATAACATACAGGTTCACAGGAGAGCATTTTCTCAGAGTTACAAATGCTTTAGACATCACAAAGGGAAACAACCTGGACTTTTCCATCTGAATCAGTAACATCATCCATGCAAACAGTGGTACCTACTGTGTGAAGTTCTAGAAGGGGCACTTATAACAAGAAGCTGCAGTCTGAGCCAGACAGCAAACTGACTGTGGGTGAATACACTGTTGTTTCCTTTATCTCCAATATATGGCAGCAGTTATGTTGTCCATCCTTCTGTGAATAACAACTAAGAGGCAGGAGTGAGGGGTGGGTGCTAATGTTCATGAACTGATTTCACCACGATAGGTCGGGGAAGCTAAGAGGTGCAGAGGACTTACCAAATAATGGGATTTCACTTCTGGTTAATAGAGGAATATCTGATCTGCCTTGTCTGCCTGCCTCACAGTCCTAGTCTTTCCCTGTCTGATCCAGACCTCTGTGTGCGCAGACAAGATCTCAGTCAGTTGAGTGACTTATGTAGTGACAGGATTAGATATGACCTGCTTCCTCACAGAGCACTGTTCCTCCATAGGGAAGTCTTTTTATTTAATGCTCTAAGCCCTGAGGGCCTGCTGTGACAGTCTCGACTTTGGATGACATGGAAATGTCAAGGAGTATATAAGTCAGGATCTCATCTCCATGAAAGCTCTGTATTTCCCTTCTGTGAGGACCTATGTTAGTACATAGGGGGCAGGGTGTTTTTCCCACTTCCTCTTCATGTACAGCACACAGAAATATCCTGGAACACTCAGGTTTCCTGTGAACTCCCTCAGTCCTGGTAGAGGAACTGAAAAGAGGTTCTACATTTTCCGTGGGCCTGTCTGGAAATCCTGTGTACCAAAGATGACCTACTCTCAGAGACATGAAGACTGAAAGGAGCTGAGCCATGACCCAGAGATGGATACTGTGTGGGTGATGTAGGGTTCTCAGTTTAGGCAGGGAGATGCTTATTTGGATTTCTGAAAGATGCACATAGTCTTCTTTTCATATATTAATTCTCAGATTGTACGCACAGGAATGACATTAAGACAATCCAACCAACCCTTTTAATGATGTGAGATCTATCTGTATGGCCATGTCCTTGTCCAAGATCCCATGTCTAGTTAAAATATGGATCTGGCCCAGAGGCTAGATATGACTCCAAGACAGCCTTTTGAGGCACCAGATGAAGACACTCTCCACCAAGGAGACAGTTGCACACAGAGTGATGTATCTAAGCCAATTATTGTTTTACATACATTTGTATATGTATTTAGTGAGTGTGCATTTGTACTCATGTAAAGTGCTTATCTAGAGGTCAGAGGACAATTTGTGGGAGTCAGTTGTCTCCTTACACTGTGTGATTTCTGGGTATCTAATTCAGGTGATCAAGTTTAGCAGCCAGAACCTTGATCCACTGAGCCTTGTCTCTGGCTTTGAATCAAAGCTTCTTAAACTCAGCCACTACCCAGTGAAAGAACATTTCCATTTATCAATTTCTCAGGAGATCAGATGCTCCCCACATTCAAACATGGAGGCCCAGTTGTGACTGGCAAACCTCTCACCAATGTCATCCACATCCACTGAAGAGTCCATATAAGAACAGAGTTTCTCCCCTTACCCCTGGGTAAACACAGAACCATACTTCAGTACAAAGATATATCACAATTAGGTCTTTGGTAGTGAGTGCATCATTTGTTTCCATTTTTAGCTACTGAAACAGTGCTAGAGTGGGTGAACTTGTACAACCACTACCTTTTCCAGGAGGCACAAGCACTCTGGAGAACAGCTAGGTCAGAGGGTGGATATATTTCAGTTTAGAGAAATTTACACAGTTTTCTATCCTGGTTGTAGGAGCCTCAAGAGTCCTTCCTTGCCTTTAACTGAGGCAGGAAAAGTGGCTTCATTCTAACTTTGAAGTATCAACTCTACAGACACTAAAGTTCCCAGGTTACCAGTACATCCTCAACAACCACAGATGGGTCAGAAGAGAAGCAGTTGGGTGATTTTCATTATATGCTTGTTACACACTACCATGCCGTCTGCCCAAGCAGTGGTGACCCAGATGAGAAAGTGGGGATGCAGAGATAGGATATTTCACACATTAACTTTTGACTGTGGGAAAGGGATCCCTTGGTGCCCCTTCTTTTTCTGTTACTATACAAAAAATAGTATGAGTGCTCGTGTGTCAGATTTTGAGTGATATCAAACATAAAAATAAAATGACATAAAACAATACTACCTGATTATTCAATCATTGTTTAAAAAAGATATGTATGTAAATGTTTCCAGATAACAATGAGTAAGTATTGTTCTAGAGGCATGCTTCAAGTTCTAGTTATGTTTTAAATACACATCTAAAAAGATGAATGATCATGTCCACCCAGCACATTTGAACATTTTAAAATATATTTCCTGATCTCCTCTAATAGTTATAAGGTAGGAAATAAATTTAGATCAATTCTTATAATATACAAATTATGCAGTTATTCAGTAAAAGCAAACAATAGTAATTTTAAATTCTAGGAGCAAGATTTTGAATGATATATCTTCCCTGGAATAATGTAACACAGCACCATTCAGTCTGTGATTTGAACAAAAGTTTATTCTGTGTTCCAAACAATCTTAGTGAATGAATACTAAGGATTTTTTTCAAGAAGGCTAGAGTGATAACCCCAAAGATTATTTTAAAAAGTAGTTTCAAAGTTGTTTTGGGTGACTAAAGAGGTTTTATGACTTAACAGACTTTAAACCTAGAAGGTTAAGAATTAATGCTAGAAATGCCTATGAAAATCATACCCATGCTAATAAATTTATGCAAAAATCCCCCCCAAAAAATTTTAGGGTTAAAGAGAAAATAGTAACAGTGAAAAATGTTTCTTAAAATTGAGTATAGCATTCTGTCAATTAGAATGCCAAAAATCAAATGCAAGATAATAACACTATTTAATATTTGGAATATATGAGAGGGTCTATTCTGTTAATATTCTAAAAATCTTAGTTTTTTCCAATCTTAGTTATGTCCAGACTATCTCCAATACCTGAAGTTAAATTTGAGACACACAGGGAGGAAAACAGTGCTGAACTACTAAGGGTTTGAGGTTGTTCCAAAGATGAATGGCAGTAACCACAGCATCAAAGTAACCAGCACGGGACCATTAGCACCCACAGCATGGCGGCCTTCTACAGTGAATGGAACTCATTCACAAAGAGATGCTAACTTGTGAGCAGGTAGGAACGAAAGTTAAATGCCAGCTGTGGGACTCACAGTTCTACTCTCTGTCCCTCACACCATTCTTGTCAAAATGTAGACATGCTCAACCCTCTCCTGACACTTTGTGCTATGTATACTCCAGCAATAAGCATTAAGAATACAATAGACTGTTCAAGTCTTGTGGGGCTGTCCCCAAATCAAGAAGTTCCTATGACTGTCCCAGAATATCTCTCTGCAGTTCCCATGTGATTGGTCACAACACTCAGTGGTCTATAGGCTGCTTTTCCAATACTATGGTGAGTCTTCTCTGAGCATCAACCATAGAGCAGTGCTACCAGCTGCTCAGCGTGCCACATGTGGTCTGTCCATGCAGGAGGAGGTTGGTGGTTCCTGGAGGGAACCTGAGACCCCTAAAAATAGCAGCCTCTCTCTGTCTTCTGGGCTCCAAAGAGTTTTTATTCCCCTAAAATTCTTGAAGTTGGGTTCACTGGATATATGTGAATGGTAAGAGTTGGTGATTCAGAAATAGAGACTCTCTATGTTGAAGGGAAAGAAAGCTCAAGGGCCCAGAAAATAAACTCTAGTGCTGTGGGATGTCCTATATGTTGTATGTATGATTGATTGATAAATAAAATGCTGATTGGCCAGTAGCCAGGCAGGAAGCATAGGTGGGACAAAAAGGGAGGAGAATTCTGGGAAGTGGAAGGCTGAGGCAGGAGATGCTGCCAGCCGCCTCGATGAGAAGCAACATGTAAGATACTGGTAAGCCACGAGCCATGTGGCAAGGTATAGATTTATAGAAATGGGTTAATTTAAGATAGAAGAACTAGATAGCAAGAAGCCTGCCACAGCCATACAGTTTATAATAAATATAAGCATCTGTGTGATTATTTTATACGTGGGCTGCGGGACTGTGGGGGCTTGGCAGGACCCGGAGAGAAACTCTCCAGCTACACTCTAGGAAACAATGGTGGGGGAGGGGATGCATGTTCCATTCAGCCTCAGATTGCTTATCTATGAAATGAGGATAACCACCAATCCTTATAGGAGCAGGAAATGGCTACAAACGACACTTCTTTATTCTATGCCTAAAACTTTGACGAATGTTTGAGAGGGAGTTGCATATTTACAACTATAGAATGTGTGACCCATGCTGCCCAGAGTCTGTCACTCAGGGACTCACTAATAATTAGCAACCACATAGGACAAATGGTGGACTCTACACAACAGACACCTGCCCTCCTTTCTCGAATCCATCTATCTGCATACTTTCAGGACCAAGAAGTACTTCTACCTACTCAGGCTGCCTGTGTCTGTGCCTCTTATGATTAGTTAACAATTGGGAAATTAGTTATCTCTGGCTTCCTCAGCATAGGACCATCCTTGTTTTCAACCCCAAACAGAAGCCACCGAAAGACCTGGTTCAGAGAAGCAACCCTGCAGGACTGAGAAAGAAAAAATATAGTCTGAGGGGGTGGCTGACCTTGTGCTAAGCCTTGGCTCACACTCTTGGTGGTCAGAACATTCATTTGCTCTCTCTCTCTCTCTCTCTCTCTCTCTCTCTCTCTCTCTCTCGTTCATTTTGTAGACAAGGGAGATGAATAGTTGCTTTCAGTGCTGAACAGAGGTGGGTACCAATGTAATGGTGTCTGTCTTATTCCTCCCTTCAGTATAACCAACGAAGTAATGCCTCCACAGTTAAGTAGATGTTTATTAAAGTTCACTGAACTGCTCTGCTAGAGAAATCCAGAAATTATGTTTTGTTAGGTACACACAAATTTACTACGAAATGTTCCATCAAACAGCATACCTACTGTTTTGTTTACTATTATGTGACTAGAAGATTTCAATAGGAATCATTTCAAGATCAGAGAGTATTCCATCCCAGAGCACTACTCTGGAATCGGTTGAGTATTTCTACTTAAGACAGAGATAGAAGAAGTCAGAAATCTGATACATCCTGGATTTCAGAGTTGAGTGTTTGAAGCACATCTTACTAAAATTAGATCCAGTTGATGAGTCACCAAAACCTCAAGTTGTAATGAGGAACCACTCAAGAATAAGGTAGGCTCCAGAGAGGAAGGACTCTTGCCCCATTCATCTGAGTCCACATGAAAATCCACCATGAGGAACCCCTCCTCTCCAGCTGCCTTCACAGCCTAGTTTCTGTTTCACAACCATGTGTCCTGGCTTGTTTTTCTCTAACACAACTACTCCATGCAGAGGAAGCCAAGTCATCTTTTCTCTCCACAGAGCAGATTATGGAATCTAACCTGTACTAGTATTTTTTCATCAGGACCACCATTCTGCAAATAATGACATGGAGGTTTATTATTAATAATGAAGGCTTTGTCTTAGCGTAGGCCCAAATTGCGCTTATAACTTAAATTCCAAACCCAACTAGCTCTTGTATCTTAAATTAACCTGTTTCTATTAATCTGCATTCTGCCATGTGGCTTTTTCCTTTTCTCAGTGTGGCACATCCAAATTTCTCTGAGTCTGCTGTTGAAATACTCACACCTAGATTTCTCCTCCTCCTCTCTCTCCCTCTAGAAATCCCACCTAACCTCTTTCTGCCTTGCTATTGGCGTTCAGCTCTTTATTAAATCAATCAGAAGGTACCTTGGCAAAGACATATCTTCACAGTAACAAATATTCTGCAACACTCATCAGTATAGACACTGGACAGAGTCAACACCCTAAATCTCCATGGTGCCAGACCCTGCCTCCTGGACCCAGATGCCTCACAGTATCCTGTTGCTGACCCTCCTGCTGGGCCTCACAGGTGTGCATGTCCAGGGAGTAGAATCCTCTCTCTCTGTTTCCAGCCAGCCTTCCTCATGGAATTAATGAGCTTCAGGTAAACATAGGAGCTTAGACAGGAAGAAGGATTAGTATCTTGTCTGAGAGCCTAGACACAGAGTTCTCTGTGGGTCCTTCACCTGCAAGAAGGCACTAGGAGCAGCTGCCACACACTTCGAACAACAGTAATTTCTTTATGTTTGTATAACATCCAATGTTTTAGAGAAAATAACTTCAGAGAATCATATTTAAATTTCTGAAACAATGAGGCCTGTTACATCACCTAGAGGGCCAGGATTTCGCTTTTAACATTACTCCAATTACACTTACATAGCACCCAATGCCAGCAGCACAAGATGAGATACCCCCCACACACACACACACAGGGTTCTTAGCACTTACTGCTTTTAACTTTATGAATTTTCTCCACAGCTGTGTAATAGATGCTCTTACTGATCTGATCCACAAGGAAAAACTGAGGCAGAGATAAGAATTTCTCCTCAACACTCACATTAGTATAAAAGGTAAGATTTAAATCTAAGCCAGCCACCTTGAAATTTGTGCTTTCTTTCCTATTTTTACCTCCTTCCTTCCTTCCTTCCTTCCTTCCTTCCTTCCTTCCTTCCTTCCTTCCT
>CABHPH010149480.1:21527-37203 GCA_902168325.1 Peromyscus nudipes
CCTTCCTTCCTTCCTTCCTTCCTTCCTTCCTTCCTTCCTTCCTTCCTCCCTTCCTTCATATCAACCTCATTTCTGGAGCTGGGGATTGAACTCACCACATCATAGGTACTGCATATATACTCACCATTGACTTATATGACCAGTGCAACTCCAAGACCCAATTTCTTCTTCTTTTTTATTTTTCTTTTTAACCACATTTGGCCACCTGGCTTCTAACTATAAATTAATCTCAGAAAGATGCAGAAAATGTAGGGAGGGCAGACCTCTCAGGCTTCTCAGTCTATGAGAAACAAACAAAAAAACTTCTTCATGGATGAAAATCAAATGCTGCGCAACATTTGCTACCCACCTGGTCAATGATCCCTGGAACAGACCTCAGAGACCTGGCTTCACTAATCTCCAAGGTGGATTTTTCAGCCCCATCAAGAGGACAACCAAGATCAATGTCACATATCCACAGATAAAATTCATAATTCTTGTCCGTGGTGTATCTGACACCCTTATTCTGCCAAGTATTTTCCTGAGATTTTTTTTTACCTGAAAATGGCAATAAATCCTTCAAATAACATTCTCTATTATGAAGACAGAGCCTACTTCTACATGTCTGTGTATGTTTAGGTATGAATAGTGGTGTATACACAGAGATACATTTTTAAATGTCTTTCTCTGTTGTTATATAAAATAATCCTTTAAACTACATAACATTTACATAGGACAGCAACTTCATTTTCCTTATAACCCAGTGTGATCCCCCTGCTTCATAACTTGCAAACTCATACAGGAAGCAAACTTCTCTTTTGCTAAAATAAAATTTGTCTCAAACCCTTTCTGTCCACTTATGCCTTGGATTTCCCCCTTGTGTCCAGGGGATGAAAGAAGGAAATAAGGACTAAGAATAGCAATGCTATAGCTGCTATCTGGGGTGTTCCTCAATGGCCATGTGCTGGTGACTTGGTCCTTAAAGTGGAATGGTGTCAGATCTTGAAGGGGGAAAGGTTCTGGTCTTAGTTGCCTGGAGGCACACACACTCTCAAAGGGATTGTGAGTCCCTGCTCTCTCCTTTTCTCTTGCTTATGACTGAGCCATGCTTTGCTTTACCACTGTCTCTATCTAATGAGCATCTTCTCAGAGACCCCAAAGCTACAGGACTGCCAAGGGATTGAAGCCTCTAAAGGGGGGAACTGTAATTAAACTTCCCTCTTTGCTAGTTGATTCATCTCAGGGATTTGCTTTTGTACTGGAGAGTTGCTCAACACAAAGATTATAATTCGAGTCTAGTGTACCCCAAAACTTATGTGTTAAGATTTGATCCTGAGGCAGTGGCAATATTTTAGGAAGTGATCCAAAGTTTAGGGGAGAGGGCCTTAGTAGAAAAAGGGTGTGTCTGCCTCTTTGGATGTGCCTATGAAGGTTCTGCATGTTTCTCATCCACACCTTCATTTTTCTGTCATGATAGAAAGAACAACATCAATCCCACACATATTCTTACTGCAAGAGGCTCTGCTTCAGCATGAGTCCTGCAGAGGAGCCAAGTGACTGTGGAGAGAACCCTCTGAAACCAGGAGCCTTAAGAGTCAGTTCATTTTCAAATGTTTTCTCCCAAGTATTTGCAACAGCAACAGAAATCCTACACAATAACCTATCATTATACTGACATCTGTATCCTATCCTTGTGCATCTAAGGTTTCACACCTACATCTAAATTTGGTTCCACACCCTGTACCTTGCTCCTTGTTTCTACAGATTATCCAATGTTCATAGAAGCCACTGTGTTTCTGCAAATCTGTTGAACAACAATTTTTCAATTTCATGAACAAACAGTGTTGTTCTTGAGCGTGTCAAACAGTGTTGGAAATACTCTCGGCTCTGCCTCATGTGAGCATATATCCCAGTTACTCCTGTCACAGCCTGTCACAAATAAGGAAGGTGGGGGGTGAGTAGAAGGAGAGGAGGGAGGGGGAACTGTGGTTGGTATGTAAAATGAAAAGAAAAACATTTAAATAAAAAAAAAGATGACAAAAAAGAGAGAAAAAACAGAAGAAGCACGAAGAATTCCAAGGTCCCTCAATAGGAACTAATAGAGCTGTGCATGGGATTAGCCATCACCCAGAGAGTTGGATCTCTCCCATGAGCTTTATGCAATGACAGCCAACATTTGTGGAAAAGGGTAGAACAGGAAAAAGGGGTTTTGACTTTCCTCTCCTGGCTGTTCCACATCCTCTTTATATGCAAATAGCTTCCCTTTCAGAATGCCATTTACTTGGGAAACTCAGTTTCTGGAGAATTCTACATAAATCTTCATTTTAAAATAGACAACGGTGATGCAGGAGAGTAGCACACAGAGCATGATGCAGATAATACTGGAGCTGAATTGAAACCTGTTACATTGGTGAATAAAAGAGGCAGAGTCAGCCTGGCAGTGGTGGACCATGCCTTTAATCCCCGCACTTGGGAGGCAGAGGCAGGCAGACAGCTGTGAGTTTGAGGCCAGCCTGGTCTACAAGTAAGTTCCAGGACAAGCTCCAAAGCTACACAAAGAAACCTGGACTTGAAAAAAAGACAAAAACAAAAAAGAAACAAACAAACAAACAAAAAAAGAGTCAGTCATTGCCTAGGTGGGACTTTGCTTTTACTAGAGGAAACAACAGTAGGTTATGAATAAGTAAACAAAATATATTCTAAAAGATAATGTACATTACAGAAAAACATCTAATTGGCTGATAAAAGAAGAATCTGTGGGATAAGAGATTGAAAATAGGGTAGTGTAGGTAAGCAACTGAGAAGAGGAAATTTGAGCCAAAACAGAAGGTGCTAGACTGAGCCAGGTGGCCACATAAGAGATGAATTTGTTAAAAGGCAGCAGAAGCATGGGCAAAGACATGAGATCAGAGCTCACTGTTACATTCAAGGACCTGAAATTTCACTCTGAATGAATAAGAGACACCCTGAGTAACAATAAGTGTCATGAACTGACATGAGTTTTAAATTCATTTTTTTGGTAACCAATTGAACATAAGCTACTCAGAAAAGATAGAAGATTCTCACATATGTCAAGACAATACAAAGAAGCTTGCACAGGACAGTCATGGGAGGAACAAGTAAAAGAGGTCAGATATTGGATACAAGCTAAAGTAGAGTCAGGGATTTGGGGTGGGAGTAGAGACTTCAAGATTTGGGACTCTAACATCTGGAAGCAGAAACACACCTGACCTGAAACCTGCAGGAATAAGGATTGAGTCTGGAGTTCACTTCTGGACATGTTCACTGTGAAGTTTGTCTTCCTGCAAGGAGCCTCTAGAGCACACAACTGGACAAATTCACAGCCAGTGTAAAAGACTAGGCTCTATTTGCCTTCTAAAATCTTTTCAAATTCCTGTTTTAGTAATTCAGCTACCCATCTCTTGTCATACATAGAAGTGTTTCTTTTCTGATCTTTCATGTCCTTGTGTTTGGGTTATAGATGGTAAGAACTGCAATTTCCTATTCAAGGATTTTTCATTTGATGAATATCCAAACTTCTCCTGACTTTAAAACACAAAGCATCTAATTAATGATCAGGATATGGCAATTCCAACTACAATGGCATGTGCCCTCCTCAGAAGGTGCATTTGTTCACACACATGATGAAGTGTTTGCATCTGAAATGTTCACATATTGTAAAGGAATAACATATTTTTACCCTGAGGAGTAGCTGAGCATTAAAAATAATGCACAACTTAGCCATGGAGCCCAGAGAACCGGACTTGAGATATGATCATTTTCTTTGACTTATATCCTTGCTACTGGAATCCATGCCTGTTTTTAAGGACTCATTATATATGAAGTAATGTTTTCACATTTTCCCACATTACCAGAAAGCTAGTAGTCTATTAAACAGTGACATAATCTGGGACATTATACACCTGCAGTTAAGTGACTGCGCCAAAACTGGTCTTCTTGTCCCTTCAGCTACTAAATCATTTTCATTCAGTAGTAAGTTTTTTCAGTTTCCTTGAGTTTGTAAGCTTTCTGTAGTTTCTGTTGTTGTGGATATCCAGCATTAGCCCACAGTGGTCTTATAAGATGCAGCATTTTATTTCAGTTTTCTTGTATCTGTTGAAACTTGTTTTGTGTCTGAGTATGTGGTCAGTTTTGGAGAAAGTTCCATCCAGTTTTGAGAATTACGTATACTCTTTTGTGTTTGGGTGATTGTTTCTTTAAATATCTGTTAGGATCATTTGGTTGATAATGTCAATTAGCAACTGCATTTATCTGTTCAGTGTTTGTCTGGATGACCTGTCTGTAAGCCAGAGTTGGATATTGAAGTCTCCCACTATCAATGTGTTAGCATCAACATATAATAAACTTGGGTCCTCTTGTGTTTGGGGCATAGATTGTAAGAATTGCAATTCCCTATCCATGGATTTTTCCTGTGATGAATATGTAATATTCTTCCCTATGTCTTCTGATTAGTTTTGTTTGAAGTTTTTTTTTTCAGTTTTTAAATTGCTTACACCAAGTTCCTTCTTAGATCCATTTACTTGGGATATGTTTTCCAATTCTTTTACCCTTAGAAAATGTTTATCCTTGGTGGTAAAGTTTGTTTCTTAGATGCAATAGGATAATTTCTATTTTTACATCTATTCTGTTAATCTGTGTCTTTTTGTTGGGAAATAGAGACTACTGATGTTGAGAGTTATCAATGACCAATGATTATTGAGTCCTATTATTTTGTTGCTGGTGTTTCTCCCTATCTAGCTATCTATCTATCTATCTATCTATCTATCTATCTATCTATCTATCTATCTATCTATATCTCTTTGTGTCTCTTTCTCTGTATCTCTCTGTCTCTGTCTCTGTCTCTGTCTCTGTCTCTCTCTCTCTCTCTGTGTGTGTGTGTGTGTGTGTGTGTGTGTGTCTGTTACTGTGTCTGTGTCTGTGTCTGTGTATCTGTGAGTTTCCCTTCTTTTGACTTTTATACTCTCGGATTTTTATTCCTTGTGTTTTATTGAGTATAGCTAATCACTTTAGGTTTGAGTTTTTCTTCTAGAGTCTTCTGTAGGGATGGATTTGTAGATTATTATTGCTTAAACTTGTTTTTATCACAGAATGTCTTACCATCTCTATAGATTGTGACTGAAAGTTTTGCTGGATATAGTAATATGGGGTGACATTTGCAGTCTGTTAAAGTCTGTAGCACATCTCTCTAGTCCCTCTTGACTTTTAGAGTCTACAGTCAGAAAATCGGTGTAATTCTAATATGTCTGCTTCTATCTGTTAATTGATCATTTTCCCTTGTTGCTTTTAACATTCTATCTCACGTCTGTACATTTAGTGCTTTGATTGTTATATACCAAGGAGACTTTATATTTTGGTCCTGTCTAGTTGGTGTTCTGTATGTTTCCTGTACCTTGGTAGGCATCATCTTCTTTAGGTTAGGAAAATTTTTGTCTATGATTTTGTGTGTAATATATTCTATGCCTTTAACCTGGGTTTCTTCTCCTTCTTCTATTTTTATTATTCTCAGATTTTGTCTTTTTATACTGTCGCAGATTTCCCAGATGTTTTGTTCTGGAGCATTTTAGATTTAACCTTTTTTAAAGCTCCACCCATTTCTTTTATTATGTCTTCAATGTGTGAGATTCTCTCTTCCATCTCTTGTACTCTGTTGGTGAAGCTTGACACTGTGGTTTCTGTTCTAGTTTCTAAATTTTCATTTCCAGATTTCTTTCAGTTTGGATATTCCTTATTGATTCTATTTCCACTTTCAGGTCTTGAATGGCTTTATTCATTTACCTCTACTGCTTGTTTTTTCATAAATTTTTTTGGATTTATTTGTTTCCTCATTAAAGACCTCTATCACAAAGCTGCAATGTACACAACATTAATACTTTTCCACTGGTTATTCCTTCAGATGATTTTTGGCATCTCATGGCTCTTGGTCTCATGTTCATCTTCCCCAGTTTAATACCCTCAGTGTTCAGGAGTTGCTTCTTATAAAAACCTACATCTTTTTGTTGTCATTTTTTTTCTTTTTATTCTTCTGTCATACATTTTAAACCATGAAGTCTTTATAGATGCGATCTGACTGTGTCAGGGTAAAATAGAGCTACCATTTGCTTTATTCAAAATATTATTATTTTAGTCACTGTGTTGACTCTGATATATGCCAATAGCTGGACATGATGTGTAACAGCTGAAGCATTGGATGAGGAAATAATGCTAAAGGCAAATTAGGTTACAGCAGAGACAGACACAGTACATTTGTCCAGCACTTTATTCTAGAAGCAGTAAACTTCAAGGCTATAGAAGCAGAAATGGCCCAGGGAACTGGTGCTGATAAGCTAAGCCTAGCCCTGAGCAATGTTCCCTTGTAGCTGAAATCATCTAAAACCCTTCTTTTCTGCTTTCCAAGTACCCATGTGTGTTTGTGAGAAAGAATATGAAGAGTGACAGAGGGAAAGCTCATGGAAAGTCTTGAAGAATTTCAGCCTCGCTGGTTTTGGTGATTAATTGTCAAGTGAGTAAAAAATGTTCCATATGGACAACTTTGCATGGAGTCATAGAGTTTTCTTTTGAAAATATTACATTCTAACTAACTTTTCAAAACATTAGTGAAGATATTTAGCATCAGGCTCTGTGTGAATCTGTAACTTGAGAGCTGGGCTGGGGATAAGTAGAAATCAGGAGGGTTTGGCCTAGAGTGATTAGGAGTAATGGTGATGATGACTTAAGACGGAAGGCAGAAGTCTGTGTCTGGCATGTCTCAGTAAGAATACTTCAGAGTGTTTCTTGGTTATCAATTTATAAAGCAGACATAACATTCAGTGGATGCAATAATAAGAATGCATTACTTAGTCATATATGTAAATTGACTATAATTCAATAGACCAAAGTGAGACTGTTTCAGCATGACTTTAAATTTATGGTGTAACGTGGTTTCTTAGTCTTTTTTCCCATTGGTTCGTGTTATATTTACTGCTTTCCACTTATACAGCATCTACTGATAATTATTTTCACAAAGCATGTCACATGGATGAGCCCATACATATTTGGCAGGCAACAGCACTTTTGTACAATGTTAACAAAAAATAATGAGTACTTGCAGAAAGGTAAGATAGGTTACTATACTATGCAGCTTCTTTTATTAAGGTAATTCTGAATTATTTCATGGAATACAGATATTTATATTGAAATTTTCACTGGGATAATTTCTCCCCTCCATAGGTTCCCAGGGGACATCTTTGCCACTCAATTCATACCGTGATTGTATTCTAGCTTCCTATAATAGTTCATGTGCTGGTTAGAATCTCATCCCACAGTAACTACTATTGATTTTAAATTTTCATTTTACAGTAGCCCAATAGATCACATCAATTAGTTGATTAGTAATCTATTGCTGACAAACAAATAGTTGTCAATACTGTAACTACGCACAAAAATATGCAATGACTTCGCTCTCATGCACAGGTAAGTGGTTTAGTGTTTGGTTGACTTAGGATGAGATATGAAAGCCATATTGGCATGCTCCTCATTAACAACCATGTAACTGTCTGGCCATATAAATATATATTCCTCCCAGGATAGATGCAAAGAGCACAAAGGCCCGAAGTCACAAAGAAAATACATTTCACCT
The DNA here is from genome assembly GCA_902168325.1 of Peromyscus nudipes. Classification (NCBI taxonomy): domain Eukaryota; kingdom Metazoa; phylum Chordata; class Mammalia; order Rodentia; family Cricetidae; genus Peromyscus; species Peromyscus nudipes. Next base: position 29,143 of record CABHPH010149480.1, read on the forward strand.
CTCTGCTTCTTTCATATCTGACACTGAGACTAGACTCATGTCAGACATATCTGACATCTAACTAGACTCATGCTCTAGTTCTAATGTGACTCAGAAATGTTTTCAAAGTTTGGGCACTTCTACGAGTCTGTTGACTTTCACATACTTCTAACACAAAACCATCATATTCAAGAAAAAGATATCTCCCAGTAGCCATTCCAGTCTTCCCAAGGCATCTGTACAGCCTCATTGATCTGTTTAGCCTCCCACCCAACAAGAGTAAAGTGATTTCTTAAAAGTCCTCACTGCCTTTCCTACTTCCATTGACACTCTGTTGACAGTACTTAGTGATTGCTGTTGAAAGCAAACATCAATAGGCTCAGGTGATGGTAAATGTTAGAATAGTTAACAAAACTGAAAGTAAGTAGAAAATTTTTATTATTCATTGACAGGTTCTCCATATGTACTCCTGGATGGTCTGGAACTCAGAGAGACCCACTTGCTTGTGTCTGAGTGCTGGGGTTAAAGACATGTACCACCATACTTGGTTTGAGTTCCTTTTTTTTTTTCTTTCTTTCTATTTTTTTTTTATTCAGTCCTGGCCCACAGTAGGCCACACTCTCCATAATTAGCAATGGAAAAAATGCTGCAAAGACATGCCAATGGTCCAACATGAAGCAGGAAATCGCTCAATTGAGGTTTCTCTTCTCAGGTGTCAATTTCACAGCCAATATTAACCATCACACTCACTAAAAACCACAGCAAACACTTCTTATGCCTGGATTAGAGAGGAGAAGATTGGGTCTTGAAGGTTTGCCTCTCTTATCTATTCCTAGTCATCTATCTGTGGTCAGTGAGGGCGCTTATCCTTTTTCCCTCCCTGTTTCCTAACTGCACACAGTGGGAATTGAATTATTTTCTTTTTAATCCGGAACCGACTCTGGACATCTGTTCTCCAGACTGAAGAAACAGTCCACACCGTTTCCTTCTCAGTGTGATATACTCTTTCATCCTCCACAAAGTATATATTTATTGAAGTGCTCCCACTTGCTCTCTGGAAGACATTAGGGTGTTATGATACAATGTTCTGGAAAAGGCAACTTCAGAGAGCGAGGATTTATTTGGCTCCCATCTCCAACTTACTGTTCATCATTGCAGTGAATACAAAGTGGTAAGAATTTGAAGCAGAGTGACATTATAGCCCAAGACAAGTGTGGGTTGCAATGAATTAGTGTGTGCATGTTAGTATTTAGCTTGCCCTCTCATTTTGTAGTGGAAGATCCCCTGCTCAAGAAATTATTTTGCCCAAAATTAAGACGTGTTTTCCCAACTTATTTAACTAAAGACAAGCCCTCACTGACAGTCTAAGAGTAATTCTAATTCTAAACGATCTTTCACAGATGTCCCCGGAGGCCTGCTTCATCTGTGTCAAGTTGACAATTGCTACTAACCATTGACAGATTCTACTTGGTTTGTGTAGGTGAACAGACTCTTTAGCTTCACTTGGACTACATCTACCAGGCTAGCAGCAGATTCCCAAGGGGTCATTCCAAGAGGACAGCTGATTTACTCCAGCACTGAACTGTTTTTATAAACATTATATGGGCTTAACTGAGAACTCTTAGATGAGGCTGGAAAAGGATAGACTACAAAGCAACAATCTCTGGGGTCTTAAACTTAGGTGTGTTAGAAAACATGGTTGTGTCCTGGATTGCAATTGATGAGTTACTAAGATCAGATGTCTTGAGACCAAGTGGATCTAGTATAGGTTCCAGAGAAGGAGAACGGATTATTTTTTCCTATGCATATCTGAGTCCCTCTAAAATGCATGATAAATTAGCTCTCCCTTGCAGCTGCCTGCAACACTGTGTCTCTATTTCAAAATAATCAGTATGTTTCCTGTTTCATCATACATGTTCTTTAGGCAGAATAAGCCACAGCACTCATTTTCTCTGCAGATCAGATCCGGGGATCTCACCAGCACAGACACTGCACTGAGCAAGCTCCTTCACTCTCACCATGCTCGACCTGGACGCTTTGCCCCACGTTCCTCAGAGTGTCCTACTGCTGACCCTCCTGCTGGGACTCACAGGTGAGTGTCCTAGGAGTAGGATCATCTCCCTGCCGCTGGCCACAGCTGCTAATGAAATTCAAGGACTCCAGGAACCACCAAACTGCCACAGGAGAGAAGTTCACAATATTGTGTTTTCTCTATTCAGAGTCCTAAGTGCTGCTCTGTAAGTCCAGACGGTGACAAAATTCCTTCCAGTAGAATCACACTTAAGTCACTGTAACTCTGGGGCACATTGGAGCCAATGAGTCAGCTCCAAGGCAGCTGATGGCCTGGCTCCGAGCTCAGCACTCTCTGCTCACTTCCTGAGACAGAGGCTGACATGCAGGCCAGTGACAGGGCCATGAGGGAAGTGTCTCTGGTGAGCCACCACTCCTTCTCACTTAGTTTCCTCACTCTGTCCCCCAGTTCCTTCCTCATCTGACCTCAGTCTTCTCACTGAGTGCTGCTTCTCTGAGAGGCCATGCTATTATTTTGTCTTACCAGTGGCTGTGTTCTGTTGCTAGGTTGACATGGCAATGTACCCTAGGCTGGAGGCCAAAACCATAGACATTTATTTCCTTACAGTTCTGGAGGCTGGAATCGAGTGATCAAGATGTCTACTGAGCTACTTTCTTCTGTGATGCCTCTCCTGTTGTAAATTGTACCTTCTTGATCTGTCTTCATACACATGATCTTACCTCATCCTGTCTGTGTGGATCTTCTCATTTTCTTTAAATGAACCCAGTCACACTGGATTAAGATCCATCTGAATGATCTTAATTGACCTTTATCTCTTTAAAGATCCTGTTCCACATTATGAGGTACTGAGTTATGGCTTTAATATGCAGAGTATCAACAATTCATCTACAATGTTGTAGCCACATGGCGAGACCCCCAAGAAAGACCACCACAAGAGCCAATATCTGATGCAAAACACAAAGGGATTCATTGATAACAAGCAAACCTGGGTTTGGTCTGCATCTAACATCTGACACAGCTGGTGGAGAACAGCCCTGAGCTCTCAGGGTGAGAGGTTTTTAAAGGGAAAAACCATAAGCAGGGTGGTACAAGCCTTGGAGTCATATGATTGGGTGAGGGTATGTAACCTTTGAATTTACTTGTTGGGGGTTACAATTATCATTTGGGGCAGGCCTGGACAAGTCCCAGGCTCTGTGCTTGAGCTGCCATGGAGGCTGGCTGGCCTTGCACGTTCACATTGACCCATGCACATAGCTCTAAGTTGGTGAGGGTTCCCAGACAATAAACAGTTGCCTGAACCTTGAGCAATCAGAGTACGTGCAGAAAGGGAGCTACTGCAAGGACTATCTCATAGTCCTCCCAGAAACTGCTTGCTCAAGTCTCAGGAAACTGAAATTGAGCCTTGATCTCTGAGAGAAGATTGAGCAGCCTGTTATGGAGTCTACTTGGTCCTTTCAATGACATGTAGCCACACATTCCTAGGCTTCTTCATCTTCTCTAGGGAGCTTTGTTTTCATTATTGTCTTGGTAAGCAGGAATGTTGACACTCTGTGTGCTCCAGTCTTAGGATTCCCCAAAGGCTGATTATCCTCAGTTCCTTCTTTGACCATGAGGAACATTTGATGGCCTCAGGTCAGGGTTTATCAGCCCTCGGGCTCCACACTTTAATTAGGTGTTATGTCATCTAATGTCATAGAAGTCGAAGTTTTAAAATGTCCTCATCACCTCTCATTACACCTGATACCAGCACCAAGTTATGAGTTCTGATGATTTTACCACTTCCTGAAACTTTTTGTTTTTTATTTTCTTAAATTAATACATAATTAAATCAATTGCATCTCTTTTCTCTGCTCTCTTTTTCTTAATTCATGGACTCTCTTTCTTTAAATGCCCCTCCTCTCACACACACACACATACATACATACATACATATATACATACATACACACACACACACACACACACACTGCTAAATATATAAATAACAAATTGATAAGTCCATATAATGTTATCCAAACAAGGACAATATCAATAAACATGATAAACATCAATAAACATGGTAATATTAAAGGGCAATATATCATTGTCAGAGATTTGTGTGTCTTTGATTTGTCTTTTTCTTAGTATTTTATCCTTGCTTTGCTATACTGCTGTCTTCCTACAGGCTCCAATGCAACAGAGCAGCCAGAAGATTGAAATTTCTAAACTGTGGTGTTTAGTGCAACTTCTGTTTTTATTGGTTGATTTATCTCAGTAATTTACTTCAGAGTTTGGAAGATGTCTAGCACAAATTCGTCTGTTAAAGCTGTCATCCCAAGATAAAGGCACTACTGTGAGAGATGACTGAATATTTAGACGCTAAGGTGGAGATGAGCAACACTAACCCTTTACACACTAGAAATATTTGTTCTTTTGAACTGCTGATCCCAGGAATTTTTCAAATCAATAGGAAGATAATTTAGCAAGCTATAATTATATCCAGATGCCCATCCATATCCAGAGCCAGATCCAGCTCCATGGCACCATGCATATCATCCAGTGTCAGGGAAGGCTCCATGGTTCAGCAAATCAACTGAAAAATTACACTTCAAAGTCAGGCACACTCACCATGTCCCAGATACCGTGCAAAGCAGTCCATGGTTCTGCCTCATGTGGATGATCTGCTCTTAACACATTGCCACACACGCAGAAAAAGAAGCAGAAAAACACAAACAACCCTAATGGCGATGTCTAGAGCTGTTGCTTGGATGCTGCCTGACTGAAGTCATGGGATTCTATTTCTAATAAATTACCAGTTTAAAATGGGCTTCAGTGGCGTGGGAAGATGTCACACTGAGTGAATCATAAGCAGGGAAGAGTTTGTTGGATACTGACTATGAGCTACATGGTGTTGTAGGAACATGTGCTGTACTGGGGAATAAAAGTGGCAGAATGGTCACCCATGTGGAGCTTGGACTCTACTGGGGAAAATGACAAAAATTAGGAAAAAAACATGAAACAGATATTTTAAAAAGTCATATATGAAAATATGTCCAATTATCCAAAGAAATAAGAAGGCTATTTGGGGAGTTAGAGATTGAAAGCAGAGGGTGTGGTTGGACATCACTGAAAAGAGGAAATTTGAGTAAAGATAAAAAGAAAATTTGAGCGTGTGGCACATGGCCCAGTATTCTAGAAGATGGACTTTGCCCAAAGCGGCACATGGCAAAGACCCTAACTAGAGCCTACTGTGTTCATGGACCAAGCTTTCACTCCAGGTGAGTGGAAGGCTGTACAAGCTTGAAACGGAGAAGCACCATGGCCTGGCAAGTGTTTTAAACTGAGTTTCCATGTGATGGTTGAACACTGACTCTTCCAGGACAGATAGAAGAAGGTTGTTGCATGTAGGAAATGAGAGAGGGTGGCTTGCACAGGACAGTGACAGGCGAGAAAACGGGGAAAGGTCATATTTGGATACATGCTGAAGTGGAACCTATATAATTTCCTGAAGGATCAGACTTGATGTGGGAGTCTGACCCTTCTAGGTGTGGGGCACCAGCATCTGCAAGAGGAAATGAGCTTCATGTGAAATCTATAGGCAATGTCAGGAGTTTGCTTTTGAACATGTTCACCCTGAGATGTTTACTTCACTCAGCAAGCCCCTCCAGTACATCATTGGACAAACAACTTCAGAATCACAGAGTGTGGGCATGTGCTCCATCTTCCTTCTAAGATTATTGATGTTACTTTATTAACAGGTCATCTTCCCTTCTCCCACCTTTCAGACTTTAAAAGTCAAACCAGCTAAGTATCATGGCACAACAGCCCCTGCCCTGTAGTGATATGTAGTCCCTTGAGGAAGGGTGATTTGAAATATGATTTATGTACACATCCGTTGTATGTTCTTGAATTATTGACACCTTATAATCTTTGCTTAAATTCTTTGTCAGGAATGTAATCAACATAATGATCTTCTGGATCTGTTGATAGAATTGCGTTGTTCTTTAGAAGGCATCATACAGCCTTTTCTTCTTCAGGTTTCCCTGTGTTCTCCATTGAGATACATGTGTCCGATGATCATTTTTCCTGCTACACTGATGAAAAGGACTTTATAGTAAGGACTCTTCCTTCTGAAGATGTGTCTTGGATTGTCTGTTGTGCAATGCTAGCTTTGCTTCCAATCTGGACTCTTCAGCTGCAATTAATAACTTTGCCTGTAGTGACTAAGAGACCTGCTCCCAGTCCCTACCCAGGGTTCCAGAAAAGAAATGCTTCTCAGGAGCAAGGGAAAGAAAAGTTTCTATACTAATTTCACACACCATCTGTGGGTCATTTTGTTTTATTCATCTTTAATGCTAATTCTCCTCTCCTATTGTCTCCAATTTCTTAGCTCTAATTCTCTGTTCTTATTCTCCTGCTTCTCCTCATCTAGCCTCAAAATTCTTCCCTTACAGGAGGCTTGAAGCAATAATAAAAATTACAAGAGTTACCTCTCATTGGTCAAAAGCACATTCCTAGGGTAAGCGATAAGGAGCTGAGCCATTTACCATGGCAACACAAGGTTTCAAGGTTTCAGGGAGGGTGCAGTGCCCAGTACAACAAACTCTGAGACTTAACTTTATCAGCAGACTAGGCAAGTGAAGAACTGGTATCGTATCTTAGGGTACTTTGTGTTAATGACCTTGGTTAGAATTGCCATAGTGTTTTAGGCTGCTTAGTATTAATAACCATGGTTAGAGATCTGTGACTCTGACCTTGTGTATCTCTGTAAAGTTTTTAAATTATGATCCATTTACAGAAACATTCAGTCTAGTTTGAAACTGCTCTGAGGTTTCAAATCAGCAAAATGTGTCTGTGTCGCTTGTCTTGGACGGGGGAGAAATTGTTATTTTCTAGTGTTAGTCCAAGCTAAAGGAACAAGGCAGGCTTTGAAGTGTCTACCGTCTTTGAGTGACAACATTCTCCACAGCTTGTTACAGAGCCAGTCAAAGAAAACCACAGCCCACGAATAATTCCCATGGGTGACAACAACTGTGATGACACAGCAGAGGGGGTGGGAAGCCCAGTGTGCAGGAATCCAACAGTGGGAGGGATGGTACAGTAGCTGCAGAGTTAATAGCAGATGTGGGAAAGTGCCTTCGTCTTTGCTAGCCCTGGGAGAACTGGGTGCCTGGACCACCTGCCCATGGGACAGCCAAAGTCATGAGCCAATACTCAGGACAGACAGAAGCAAGAGAAGAACCACAGTGAGCCTGCTATATTGTTTGATCAGAGCTTTAGCAGTGCAACATACTAAGGTAGGTCCCGGGGCAGAGTGGAGACAGGTACTGCATGTCCACCAATTCCCAGCCTTCCCATTAACAAAAAACACAGATTGAAGGTCATATAACCTTTGTCAAAAGAGATCCAACATCCTTCACTTTTATTCTAGTGTAACTTGCTCTATTTTCCTCTTTTATCTTGCATCTTTGGGGCACCTGACAGCCTTAAGTGTTGCTGTTATTGTTGTTCTGCTGGATAAGTTGAATATTGAGGTTGCATCCCCTGTGCTAGTGTGCTGGAATTTCTGGGGAACTCACAGATGAGGATATGATGGACTGTCTGACCTTCCAAAACCCAACCAGTATAAAGTCAGAAACACATGTTGCTTAGATAGTACATAGCTACTGTAGCCCTCTTTCTGAGGGATAGAACAGAGAAGATGGTCAAAGTTTCTTCCAAACAAAGCTGCTGTGCAGATTCCAGCTGGTCTCTCTAAATAGCTAAAGCCTGTAAGGACTGGGTGCTTCTTCTATCTATGATCATGCACATCCATGCACAGAGTTAGCTGAGATTCTCAAGTCCACTCTGTAAAGCAGATTCCACAGTGGCCAGGATACTTAGTTCAGTTTTCTGTGGTTTCTTCCCAGAAACACAAGGTTCTAGTGCCTCCCCACCTTGATGACATCTTTCACTTGCACATAGCACTTTGCCTCAGAGTGCAGCTGGCTACTGCTTTAGTTCTTTCTGAAAGATGAAGTGGGTCTTAGGTATGCACCATTGACCTTCAAATATCCCCACATTTACCATTT
>CABHPH010149481.1:0-15849 GCA_902168325.1 Peromyscus nudipes
TCTTGTCCCCACACATCTCCCACTGTTACCAGAATCATTACAGGTCTCAGCACTGTTGAGTGGCATGTTGCAGGCAGGCTTGTCCCTTTATCCTCTGTACCTTAGCCACTGCTCACAAAAGCTAGTCTTCACATAGTCACAGTAGAGCGAAGACACGGTCACTGTCACTGATGACCTCCATCAAATATTACTAGTCTCTTTGGACCAGGAGCAAGGAGGTGGACCTAGGAAAAGGCTGCCTTGATCCTGTACCCCATCGGCTCCTGGTTGAGTCAATCAAGTGGTATGGTCTAGGTTTGATATGCCTAAGCATAGGCTTGGCCACTATTTCACCTACAATATTCAGTGGAGGGAGTGACAGCCAGAGGGAAGAAAGGAAAACTTTAGTCTCTCTCAGGACTGGATGCTCCAAAGCCTAACTGAGACACGTGGGATGTGGTCCCTTAACCTTCTGACCAGTGATTTTTATTAAACTCAATATGTCTTCCTTGTATGCTTGTACAAAAGCAGATTTTCATCCAAGAGTAGACATTCCCAATGTCCACAATGAGCCTAAGTTTCGAAAGACTAGATTGGAAACAACGATCCCCTTTCTGCTCACAAAGCTACTCAGTTCACAGGGCTTACCAGGTCTGCCGCCTTGCTTCGCCAATTTCACATACTCAGAGTCTGTTTCTTTTATCCAGTATCTCCGAGCACGGGGCAGGTTTCCATTTGGGGAGTCTCCCAAATCACTGAGCCCTGGGATCTGGGATGCGGGTGGGGCACCCACAGCCTTCTCAGAGCGCTTCACAGGTAGGTGGTAATACCAATCTAGACAGGAGGGAGGCCAGCACACAGTTAGATGGGGTCAGGGGGACACCTGACCAGGAGACCCTCTGCTGCCTGACAGTTTTCCTGAGCGCATATAACATATATGTCAGGCAGCTCCTACCACAGAGCACACAAACAAGAAAACAATCGCCTGCTCTTGAACACGTGTGACTAATCAGGACATCGACAGGGGGACCTAGAACACAGTTAATTTTCCAGAGCCCCCAACTACATCAGTCAGTGAGGCAAATAGAAGGAACATCACCTCCTTCCCGTCGCCCTGGCCCAGGCCTCCTCCCAAAGCCTCTTCCATTGTGGCTGTAACTCTAGGAACCATCCAAACCCCATACATCTCTCTTCTTCCCTACCCCTGCCCTTCTTGTCCTCCCTCCCTCCCTCTTGCCATCCATACCCCAGAAAAATGCTTAGCTGTATTTCTGGTAATGTTTGGAGACATGCAGACTTGAATAAATACCGAATCATTTAAGCCATTGTGGATAAACCAGGTACTGGTCAGGATTTGATAAGCTTCACATAATAAAATACTAATATTTTCATTCTGTCACAGACACGCACTCTGATGAAACTCGTTTGTCACTTTTCCAAGAGCAGAGGGGAGTAGGCCAGGGTGTGGTCCAAGAAGCCTCACTTGCTTAACAGCTGTGTGGGAAGCCAACACCTGCCTCCCACACCCTCCAGCAGCCAGACAACCCTGTGTCCCAGTGGCAGCCCAGCTGCACACAAGCACTGTGCTGAAGGCTACAGTGGGCAGTGGCAAGCAACAGAGGCCTAGAAACAGTGTCCTGTACGGGGGATTCACCAGGCTGGAGCAACCACCTTTATGCAAAACCTTCTCAAGCCCAAGACTTCAAAGGTCTTCCTGGGGAAAGACAGAGGGGAAATGGTGAATGTAGGTTGTGTGACTTCTATCCTAAAGAGGAAACTAGGGAGCAGCTCACAGGGAGCAGGACAGGAGTGTGGGCAGCTTGCACCTCCTTCCTCTCCAGGGTGACATCAGCCGTCTGCAGAAAGGGAGAGGAGTTGAACATGGCCTGGTGAAATGAATAATCATGAAGAATCAGCTCCCTAGACTTTGAGCTGATGGCATACAGGGGAGACCCAGCAAGCTGACTTGGAACCACCCATAAGATTCCCCAGGTACATTCAGTCCCAGAGTATGAACTTCTGTCAAGGGACAGATGGATTAGCAGAAACTCAAAGTCCTGGAGTTACTAGTGCTGATGTATAATTACACACACACACACACGCTCGGGGATGTGGGGGAACCAAGGCATACAAACTGTAGGTACCTTAAGTAAGTCTGCATCAGAAATCAACCAGATGCCCAAATATAAAGAAATTAAAAAAATATCTTCATATCAATGGAAAATTTGGGAAACAAAGACTTGAGAAAATAAAAAATACAAAAGATGCAATTTCTGTGGCATGGATGCTGGCTGTGTTTCACAGCACAGACTCGTGACGTTCGGAGTCAAACACAGAGCCTGGTCCTTTGTGGCAGTGTGATGGCGAACTTTAGTATCTATCTGACTCAGCCGCAGTGTCCAGACTTTGTACAGGTATCATTCCTGCTGCTTTTGTGAAGGTATTTTAAAATGAGATTCATCACTTCTGTCAGAGGACTTAGAGTAAAGCAGCTGATTCTCTACAACACAGCGAGTTTCCTTTACTCAGCTGCATCTCAAGAAAAATTAAGGAAGAGGGAATTCTGCTTCCAGAGGGACACTGAACTTGGCCTGCAACCTCCGCTCTTGCCCTGCTGTCCAACCTGCTCTGCAGATTCTGTACTCAATGGGCCCCACAATCAGGTGAGCCGATGCGTGCAAGAGATCTCTCTCCTACAGGTGGGTGGGTAGCTGATGAGCCACGCTGCCCACAGAGTCTGGGCACAGGGAAACATCAAGGAACAAGCTAGAATAAACATAGATCCAAGAAGTCGCTATTCTCTGAAGCTAAATGCTCCACACTGCCTGTTTTTTTTTTCTGAGAACTAAAGCTGGGCTTGCTGCCTAAGAGTGAAGGATATTTCACCCGGGAACTTTAAATGTCTAAAGAATACTCATTAGCTGAATCAACATGATCCAGTTTCGAAGATTTGCACAAAAGGTCCCAGAGAATACTGAATCAGAATTCTGGAGCCTTTTACTGACCAGGTTCAGCTCCTTGTTTCTTCTCTTAGAGGAAAGCTGTTTGGTTCTTGCTTTATTTGCTCTTGCTTTATTTTTTCTCTGTGTGTTGATTACTAATTAATCCACAGAGAACAGTGTATCTTCTGCCATCTCATTACTGCAAGCCTTGGCTAGGCACTGAGCACACCAAGGCCTCTGTAAACGTGCACACAGGGGCAGCTCAGAGACTTGGGCCCCATCAGCCAGGACAAACCACTGCCACCCAGCACACACATGTAGGAGGTAAATGGGACACAGAGGTATCCTTTTAGCTTTTACCTCTGCAGATTTCTTGTACCTGTGTGACACCAGATCAACCGCTGGCTGGCTGCTTTTCTCTGTACAGCTTTCCCATTTGAAGCTGTGCCCTTCTTTTCAAAAAAAAAAAAAAAAAAAAAAAAAAAAAAAAAGGAAACAGAGGCCGTAAGAGACAGTGAACCAAACTATAGATTGCCCCAGTTTCTGGCTTCTAAACTACAGGTAACGTTACATATCCACACATGGGGGCACAGGCTGCTTTTTTTTTAGGCTGTACAGGCTCAGAGAAAAAGCCACTCGGCAGGTGTCAGTATTCCAAGGGCAACTCACTTCAAACTCTGCATGCCTCAGTTTTCCTGGTCTCTAAAATGGGGCGATGATTTCTGGTGGGGGGGTGCTATGAAGTAAAATGTGTTAGTATACACAGGCTTTGCTGAATACCCCTAGCACTGAGTGTCTATCAGCATGGTTCACAGGGATGAGACTACTGTCATAGGACACGAAGAAGTCACAGAAAGGTTACAGAACCTGGCATGGGATAAGAACTGGCCAGGGCTCCTGAACTGTATGCAGCCCAGCCCAGTTTTCAGTTGGTTGTTCCCAACAATGACATAGGCTAGCATGCAAAGAGTATGTGGAAAGGTCCCGCTCTTCCCCTCTACGCAGGTGAGATGGCTCCACCTGTTTTCTCCCAGTTGAACACCAGGACCTCTTTTCTCCTTTCCGTTTCCAACCCTTCTCCAGACCCAGGGAAAACAAGTGAAAAACGATGACAGCGTCAGGAAATGTCTTTCTTCCCTGTTGGGCTTCAAAAGTGGTGTGCACAACCCATTAAACTTCAATGAATTCGGCTCTCCCGGATCCAGAGGCTGAAAGCGGGAGTCATTAGTCTTGGTTGGGGCCTAAATTAGGAGCGAGTCAGTGAAATATACCTGGTGGATGCTGTCAAAAATGAGATTTTCTCAGTCAACAGCCCAAGCCGAGATGTGAGAGTTACGGGGGTGGGGGTTAACTTGTTACAAAATGAATTTCAATGAGCGCCTGCTCTTGGCACTGAAAAGGGAGGTAGCCTGTTGCCTAGCATGCCAGAGTCCTGGCTTCAGCCCGTGCACACTGAAACAGCAAAAGTAGAGGCACCTACCCTTCCAACTTTTATCTCCCCATCCCTCTCACCCCTCCTCACTCACCGCAGGGAGCGTAGCGGTGAGAGGCACCCTGCACCTCCTTGCTGGTGTTCCTCATGGCCTGGCGCCACTAGCACGGCCCACGTCCAGGAGAGAAAGGAGCTGCTGAGCCCGGGTTCTCCGGGTATCTGGGCGCTGCCGACCCGCCCGCTGGGAGCAGAGACTACAGGGGCAAAGTCAGCGCGCTGGAGGTTCCGCCCGCCTCCAGCTGACACACCTGCAGACGCCTCACGCCCAAGAGCTGGCACATCCACAGCGAGCACACCGCAGCGCTGCGTCCACGCTGGACACCCAGCAGGGGCACATGAGACACAGTATTCAGCCCAGGAGCATTCAGTAGGTACACCTCAGGGGTAGACAGCGCCCGGCACGTTAAGCGGGGTAAACAGCAAGGGCACGTGCACGCCAGGTAGACAGCAGGAGTACACTAAGTGTCCTATAGGTCATCACGGGCCGCAGAGTTTGGCAGGCTTCGAGATCACCGCGAGACTCCGGGCTCTCCGGATCTAGGGTTTACAACCCCTGCAGCTGAAGTTCGTACTGGGAGGGCTGGCTCCCAGACCGACTACAAACTCCTAGAGAGACGCGGAACCACAGCAGCACGCGTCGCTAGGGCAACGGCCGAGCGGCCAACCAGCGTTTGCGGCGCGTGTGCCCAGAGCCAATGGGAGCAGAGCGCAGGACAACCTGACAACCGCCCTCAGCCTCCACCTTGCGAGGTGGGGCGGAGTATGAGGGCGGGGCCGGCCCTAAATGCTCCTACAGAGGCTGCAGCGACCCCTCCCCGAGCTCCCAACCGGAACCCTAGTAACTTCAGGTTAGCTAGAAGCATCTACCACATTTTTCCAGGCAAGAGTTTAAAAAAAAAAAAAAAAAAAGCTGGGCATGGTGACAAAGGCTTATAATCAGCACCTGATGGGATGTCGAGGCAGGAGGATGAAGAGTTCAAGGTCATCTTGGGCTTCATACTGAGTTCTAGAAATTGGCACGTGAGTCGCTTAAGTGCATTAAAGAAAAACTTACATACTTGGGAAACTCAGATAATAGAAATTTCTGCAAATTAAGTCAATATCAAGTTACCACACAAAATAATTCTTTGTCTTATTTGCAAGGAATATTTGTTTTATAAGCCAAGACATCGTTGTTTAGAAAGCTCTTAATTCTGCTTCTACTGCCAAGAGTTTAGAACTGCAAACTCTGACCCCACGCTTATCCTGAAGGCTTCACACCACTCTGACCAAATAATGGACATAACTACTCACTTTCAATTCCTGCAAAAGTTAAGGATAAATTATTAGAACTGTCTAAGAAATTCTATTGACAACTGAGCTGTAAGCAGCCATGGTTCCCTCTTGTTAAATTTTCCTCTAAATTCAAGATCTTTTTTTTTTTTTTTTGAAATGACGGGTTTTTGACAATTTGGTCTAACTGATGTGTTGTTTCTGTTACACAAGTAAAGCGTTAGAAATCTAGCAGAAGGCAGATAATGTATGACTGGGTGAGGAGGTAAGGGTGTGTGTGTGTGTGTGTGTGTGTGTGTGTGTGTGTGTGTGTGTATGTGTGTGTGTGTGTACACTTAGCCCCCAGCTCTAACGTATTATGATAGACCTCAAATATTCAGATACCATCACATAGTCTCAGCCTCTATACTGAATAGCATGTTTGGTCCCCTGCCTATAGCTACTTAGCTTATCACCACACAAGTGCTTCCATTCCTGGAAGTCACACCATCACCTGACCAGAGGATCATACAATCCAGAGGGTTTATTTTTAAAAACAGCTGATTATAGTAATTGGAGCTGTGATGACTAACACAGTGTGTCTTTCTGATTCTCAACTGGGCTAATAGAAAATCTTGGCATTTTCCCAAGCCGAAATCATGAGCTGAGTGGCGATGAAGGGCCCTAATGCTTTAAAAAGACAGCTTTGACCTTTGGTCTATTACTGAAATGAAGGAATTTGCAGGTACTATATCCATAATAATCTAGGCACATGCAAATGAAAAATGACTCCAGAATGGCCTCTTCGTACTGAGAGACATCTCCATGTCTTTATTTCCTAAGTTTCTTCACATGTGCCTCTGACACAGAATGGCTTCAGGCTCTGGAAGCATGGGATATTCCTTGTCATACTGTCTTACCCTATGCTCTTGTTATCTGCCTTTGTTGGTAGACATATGTGGATATTTCCTGCTTATGAGCATTTCGAGGAAAGGAAAAGGTGCATATGTACAAATTCCAAAGTTTCAAAGCCTTCTGGCCCTTCCTTCCTGCTGAGTCTCTGTTGGTTCACCCTTGTTGAATGCAACTGTGTTTTTGTTTTGTTTTGTTTTGTTTTTGTTTTTGTTTTTTGAGACAGGTTTTTCTGTGTAGCTTTCAGAGTCTGTCCTGGAATTCACTTTGTAGACCAGGCTGGCCTCGAAATCACAGAGATTCACCTGCCTCTGCCTCCCGAATGCTGGGATTAAAGGCCTGCACCACCACTGCCCAGCCACAGCTGTGTTTTTAAATGAGCAGCACTTTCTATCTTTCCAATTCTTCGCATCCTTACTACCAACTACTCCCATTCTAGGGAGCTAAAAGGCCTAAGTGTGAGCCCCTTTCCTGCCCTTGTTCCTGCTATAGGCTCCAGCTTTCCCTTTGATCAGGCAATGTACAAGTATGGCACACTTCCACAAACCAAGACATTTTAATTTCTCATTTTCTGTTCAGTGATAATTGAATTACTTAAAGGTCAGACTCTTCCTTTTGACATATATTGATGTCATGTAGCAGTTTGGGTTGTCAACCTTATCAGAAAAGCAAGGGCATCATGTCCATAGACAGCATCAAGAGACGCCCGATTTCTGTAAGCACTTTCTCCAGTGCTCTCTCAATCAAAATAAATAAATAAATAAATGGGACATTTTGATGTTTCAATCTTGAGGTATAACTAACACAAATTTATATACGTTAGTTATACAATGTGTCCTTCAATATATGTATGCAATGTGAAAAGATTACCCCAGTCAAACTAATTGCCATATCCAGAACCTCACACTTGTCATTGTAGTGTGTGGTGGGGAAGGAATACTTACCTTCTACCCTTTCAAGCGATTCCAGGCGGAATGGTTGGCAACAGTCACGTGCTGCATGCTGGCTCCTCCTGGCTCACAGTCTCAGAGCTGACTCAGGCTGTGTTTGACAGCCTCTCCCAACTCCCGGTTGCCCTCACCCCTCAGCTTCTGGTAACTACCACTCTGCTTTCTGTGTCTGTAAATGTGATGTTCTGCCTTCCACATGTGAGGTTGTGCAGTGTGCTCTGTGTCTGGCTCATTGTCCTCTGGGTTCATTGACATTGTCACATACGGCTTGGTTTCCTGTTTTTTAATGACTGTGTATATGCCTGTGTGTGTATGTGTGATGCTTATTCTTTTGCAGCCATGTGCTGTGATTTCTCACCATTTCTTATTTATTCAAATTTTCCTTTTATGTGTGGTAACTGTGAAACTTACATAAAACATTGTAGTTAAAATGGCCTGTTTTAAGCAGATAACTTCAATACCATGCAAAACTACATTTCCACTTTTCCCGACATCTTTTTATAGTAATGCCATATTTTGTATCTCTTTTTTATAATAAGATATGGTGGTTACAGTTGTTTTTTTTTTTTTAATCCACTAGCCTGTGAACTCCAGTTGCTTTGCCTGCCCGCCTTCCTTCCAGTGTTAACTGCATTCAGAGTTCACCTCCGAATGTTCACCAGTAGTAGTTTTCAGACTACTACTGTCTGGCTCCCTGCCATTTAAACTTGAGTAATCATCAGGGTTCCTTATAAGGTGGGTCTTCCAAGTCACGGCCAGTGTTGGTGACCCTCTCTGCTTTGTTTCTGACAATGTATTTATCTCACTTATTTTTTTTAAATGTTTAAAATTTCAGATGCATATCAGTATGTTGCCTACACATACGTATGTATATCGGGTGCATGCAGAAGCCTGCAGAGCCTAGAACAGTGGTCCTCAACCTTCTTAGTGCTGTGACCCTTTAATACTGTTCCTCATGTTGTGGTGACCCCCCAACCATAAAATTACTTTGTAGCTACTTTATAACTGTAATTTTGTGACTGTTATGAATCGTAATGTAAATATCTGTTGTGCAAGACATCTGATATGCAACCCCCAAAGGGATTGCAGCCCACAGGTTGAGAACCACTGGGCTAGATGAAAGTGTTCAATTCCCTGGAACTGGAATTACAGGCAGTTTCTAGTCAACATGTAAGTGCTGGGAACTGAACCCAGGTCCTTTCCAGGAGCAGCAGGTGTTCTGAGCTGCTGAGCCATCTCTCCAGCCTGTCCTATCCTTGAGGGACAGCTTCTCCAGGTTTGCTTGGGTGACAGCTTTGCTTTGCTTTCAGAATTCTGGGCTCATCGTCTTCCCCTCTCCAGTTTCTGTCCAAGGTCCGTGTTATGGGACAAGAGTTTTCTCCTAGTGCTTTTTAAAATTCTCTGTCTTTTGATGATTCAGTTGCGGTATCTCTAGGTGGTTGAGGGGGACCATGCAGGCAGTGATCTGAGAAGAGATGAGAATGAAAACTGCTTCAGAACGACTTCGTCAACCTGGATCCGACTTTGGGGAGTCTAATGCCAGGTGGTTCGTTGTCAGCATATTTAAAACCCAATACAATCTGGGAAAAGGTTTCCAGGCAACAAGCATTCCAATTTCAGGTGCACAATAAAGGTTAAGGTGTGACGACATAGAAATTCCTTTACAAAATACACGTGACCATAAGGGTGGGTTCTGTAGCTAAAAGGTCTAGAATCTAGAGTGGTCTCTGATCGAGATAACGTAGGAGGCAGCAGGCTATGAAGTACATGTGCCACCCCCTCTAAGGATGGGTAACGGTCTAGGGGAGGGGGGAGTCTGGGATAAACATTCTTGGGGATTTGGGTGAGGTTTGTCTGTATAGCAAAACGTGGGTGAGGTCTGCCGCCACAGATAGCAAAAGGGCCACCAGATTGTTCCACTCCCAGCTTTCCGGGCAGGAAAACGGGTATTTTATCTTCCCCATTGAGAGGAGGACATTGTGTTTCTTGGTTTCTCTTGTGATCTGTGGGCACAGGGATGTTTGTGCTCCCAGCAGGTTGTGTTTTGGGGACCAATCTTCCTTAACCTGGAAGCATCACAAATGCAAATGTCCCAGGCACTGCCAAGATATAGGACATCACCAACTGGTGTTTATTTAAACAATCACCTGTCTCTTGTTTTTGCTCTCATCACAGCCTGTTTGCATGTATGCTGTTTTACACGCTTTCCTCACCATTTCAGTCTTTCATCACCTCAAGCTGATTCATTTCAAATAGACTGTCTTTTTGCTTCTTCTTTATTTCTTTAGTTTTAATTTTTATGGATTATTATTAGCGTGAATGTGTGTAAGTGTCCAAGACACACCGTGTGTGTCGAGGACAGAGGATGCTTTTCAGAAGTCAGTTTTCTCTTTGCATCTCATCGTGTTTCCTGGATCTAAGTCAGGTCAGAGGGTTTGCAGGGTAAGCACTCTTGCCCACTGAGGTGTCTTCCTGGGCTTCAAGCGGAATATCTCTGATTTGTTGATTCTTTCTTCCGATGACTGAGTCTGTTGCCAAGTCTCCCTATGGAAAATTTCAGGCTGTGACTGCAAGTTTGGATCAAAGATTTCTGGTCATTTGTTACTGTACCTATTTTCTTTAACATCTTGTTTTGCCTGTGTGTTACTGTTCTGACTCATCTGAGTTCTCTTGCACTTCGCCAAGCTTCTTTAAATTCAGTTATCTATATTATTTTTTAATCAGGCAATTAGCAGATCTCCATTCCCTTGGGGTCATCACTTGAACCTTATTTTTTCCTGCTTGCCTGGTTCTTTGTCATCCCAGGAGACTTGGACAACACCTGTGCCTCTGATGAAGCAATCACATTCCCAGTCTTTACAGAATGGTTTCAACTGGCGAAGACTTCCTCCTGTTGTGTCTTCAGGCTGATAGAAAAGCGTCTATAGAGCAAATTTTAGTCAAACATCTTGACTGCTGCTGTCTTCCGTTGTGTGACCTGTTGCTAGAGGCTAAAGTATGTCTGGCACTAGCTTAGAATGCCTCCAGCACACTAATCAGTGGAATTGGCGCTGTGGTGAATCAAGTTCAAGATCCACAGTGGTATCTTCAGATACAGGTCTATTGTTTGGTATGTGAGCAGACACAGGTTCTGCAGGGGATTTCACTGTTCTGCTAAGAGGGTCCCTGGGGCAGCCTCTGCTGTCACTTAGACATTAGTGAAGAAGATTGGGAACCAAGCCAAAGGGCTGCTTCAGAGCCTACAGCTAGGACTAAAGTCAGCAGGCCTGCCTCTAGGGGTAAGATGGTCTCATTTCCCAATATGTTCCTGGGTGCGCATAACAACTGCTCTTCCACCTCAGTTCACAGACATGTGTCAGGACCTTCCATAACATAAAGATCAGTGGGACTTTCTCTTAGGAGTTGGATGGCCATGTCTCCTGATGGGTATCTGGATAGACTAGATGACCCACGTCACGGCTAAAGCATGCTACATGGATAGAGCTGTGTTACAGAGATGCTTCAGAATCTGCTGTTGGATGGTTGACATGCCTGCCCCAGACCAAGATGATGGGCGTGTCTCCCCTGCAATTACTGAGTGGCCAGGAGGATCAGGACTTTCAGGACTGTTTCCAGACTGTGTGGCTTGGGGGAGGGGCTCTTACTTGGTCCCGGATGATTTTTGTGTTCACAGGCGGAACTGAGGACAGTATGTGTGCAGTCAAGTCTAAAGTGGGAAAAAATTTCTGGGTCTTTAGCTGGGACCACGGTAAGTAATTCTGTCACTGAGCAGGATGAGTCGTCCTTCTCACAACGTCCCTGTTCAGTCCAGGGTTCTACTGGTATCTCAAAATTCCCACCCAGATCCCAAAGCTAATACAAAAGCCCCATTATCCATAATGTCCACCAAAACTATAGGCGTTTGGGATATGGGCTGGAGACATTTTTCTTGAGTCATCTTGCTGACACCTGTCCACAAACTTCACATTTTAAAATAGATATGACCAGAGGCCACTAAGTGTTGAGAGTTAATTTGTCACCCTAGAGTTGTGTGTTCCAAATAAGCCAAATCACCCTGCCATGCAGCAATTTGGTTTCTAGATATGTAACTAAAGTACACTCTGGTATACATGCAGGAACAGGTAGTGAACATGGTTTTTATCACTGAAAACAAACTAAACATACATATGTGGGGAAATGGGGAAATGGACAGCTGTATAATAAATACTATAGAGCAGGTGGAGTGACTGAACTGGGTTAATATATCTCAGGACATGTGAAATTGAAACATAACATAGGATAGCATTTATTTTGTCTAAAACATATTATTTGTAAATATGTTTTTAAAAATTATATGGAAGTACAGTAATAATTTCTAAGTTAGTTATCTTCAAAGGAAAATGAGAGGGATGAGATTGGGGGGTTTGATTCTTACACTGTTTCTGATATCTTTGAGTATTGAAACAAACACATCAAAGCATCCCAAGTCTTTGTAGCAAAGCAGTAGCCGCACAGAAGATCTTTGCACTGTTCATTAGGTTTGAAATCTGATACAGTAAGATGTGGGAAGCAGAGACACCCAGAGAGGCTTATGTGCACACAATCCCTGCATGGGTGTGGTGGCCTGCTGTCCATTGTGAGGTGTCACAAAGAGTGATGCAATAGTGAGTCATTGGCCTTTTCTAAATTTGCTCACTCACAGTTTGGCTATTGGACAAGGAGTATCTGTAAAGAAGACATACATCCAAAACCATACGTATGGCTTCCTGCTTCCCATAAAATAGGGATGGGAAAACGAACGTGTTCATGATTCTCTGAGCTCTTTGTAACTTGTGGGAGGAAAGAAGTGAAAGAACAAAGCAGAGGAAGGATAGAAAGCCCTTTCAGGATTGTTCTGCAGAACCCAGCAGCACTTAGAGTGTTAATGTCCTGTTGTCAGGGCAAGAACCCCAGACATGAACCTGTATGTCACTTTGCAGAATGATTCCCATACACCTGTTCTTTTTTGGTTTTGGAGACAGGCCCTCATACCATATCTCTGACTGGTCTTAAAGTTAAGGCAATCCTCCTGCCCTCAATGCTGGAATTATAGACATCCACCAGCATCCCCTACTGAGGTCTAATGTGTATGGTATACATTCATGCCTTGTCGACCTTTAAAATAACTCAACAAGTGTTCTTCCTTTCTGGAGGAAATCATTCCCAGTTTTCCGTGAAGCTGGCAATCATAGTGCTGCCAATGGCACACGAGTCATTTGCTATTGAATATTGATTAATCACAGTGGACAAGGGAAAAGGATTAAGACAGAGGAGTCACGCTTTCTGGAAGAGTGAACCTTGGCAGTGGTAACAAATCGTACAGATGGCATGGTCTGTGGTCACAGGGCCTCACTGAGGATCCGGACTATACAGACCTCAGTGCTGGGCTTCACACACTGGACCAGAGAGGCATTTACTGCACCTGTGGGTGAGAATGAACAGCCTCAGGGTTGATGCACATTCTGTGTTAATAATTGTCCTTCCTCTGGTAAGAAGTTTCCCATAAAGAGAGAGAAAGAGCCCTGTCTAGTGAGTGAGCCAAATCTGCTCCCCCAACCCGGGGGCGGGGCTGAAACACTGATAGCCACCATGACTAACAACTGTAAGCGAGCACCCGAACAGAACCAGTGCTGGCCATTTTTTTTTAAAAAAAAAAAAAATCTATAACAAGGACTGTTAATACAGTGACCTTGTTAAAGAAGAGCAACCTTGAAAATCCCAGTAATGACATATGCTGGCCTTTAGTGGCAGAATCTCACAGGCTAGGTGAAGAGAGAGAAAGAATTTCCCAAAGCAGGGCCTGGCAGCCAAGCTTTCTAGGTAAAAAGAAAAATAATGAGGGGAAAAAAAAAACCCTAAGTTTTAGAAAACATGGTAATTCAGTGATTTTCATGTAATTCAGCCTACCAAAGAGTTGTGATTAGACCTACACAACACTCTCTAGAGTGTTGAAACCATGTCACTGCCTGGTTTCTAAAAAACAAAACAAAAAACCCATGCTACCTGAGAGGAGAAGGGATCAGGACCAGCCTCCTCCTAGGTGCTTTTGGCGGCACTGCCTGGGTTCTGCCACCCAGCCCTGGCTGCAGCTCAGCGTGATCAAGGAGGGGGAGTCAAGCTGCTTAGGTTCTGTATCCGGGGAATTCAAGTTTCTCTTTGTGAGCTGTGGTTCACAAAGCCTAGCTGACATCACACCTGTGAGGAGGATTGGTGGGAGACCCACTTCCTACACCCTTTGGTCAACTAACTTGCGATGTAAGTAACCTGTTTACCGACAGTTGAACACAATCGTAGAGTAAATTTTAAAGAAAGGAGGGTGTCAACATGTAGCTGACATCATTTCCAGATGAGGTCACCCTCTTAGCCCTTCCTCACAACCCTGCCTTTCAGGTGATAGAGTCTAGTTCAGAGCTAACAGAGGAGACGCTGAGAGCCATGCTGTGGAGTGACTGGACATGTTGGGACAGGTGTCACTGGCCTTTCCTAATTTCTGAGGCAGGGCTTTTCCTATTGCTTGTCACCTACCAGTTGCAAACATCATTGTCTGGTTTTTCTAACTCACGAGGACCGATTTTTGGCTTGCCAGCCTGGAATACTTGGTCCAGATGTTTACAGATTCAAGCTCAAATGGTCTTAGCATCCTTTTTTCCTTCATGGATTTTTTTTCTTTAAGGTTGAATTTGGGAACTTGGGGTATAGCTCTGGGGTAAGGTGCTTGCCACTTGTCGGAATGGGGAGTTAGAACTGCACACAACAGTGTGGGAGTTCATAGCACAGTGCTGAGAAAGGGTAGAGAGATGGAGCTATCCACATATGCCCATTCACAGAAATACAAAACCAAACACACCTGATGCTGAGCAGGGATAGAGCTCAAAAGAGACAGTTTCTGAGTGGGAGTTGTAAACACAAGAGGGCTTGTTATGGATTAGGTAGGTCTACTTGTCTCTTGGGCCACAGTTAAAAGCCAGAAGCTAGGAGATTAAAAATAACATTGATTTTTTTTTCTCTCACAGTTTGGAAGCCAAGGAAGCTCAAAGCCAAGGCTCCAGATAACTATGGCTCTGGTGGAGGTTCTCTGCCTGTCTCAAAGACAACCACCTTCTCACCATGTCCAGATGGCACATGGACAGCCGTCCAGTCTCTTCTAGTTTAAGGATACCAGTCCTATCAGTTTAGGGACCAGTCTGGTGAACTCAATTAACCTCAGTTGTTTGTCATATAGTGCATTCATCATTTTTGACTTCTAGAAAAACTTTGTTTGCTTAAAAACATTTAAAGACCATAAATAGGAACCCAATAGCATCACAGTACATGTGTGTGAAGGAGGAATGTGAACGTATGTGCACATACACCATCTTGAAAATTACATTCTGTCAGTTTCAAAGATCACAGATCAGACATTAAATAACCTCATGGAATTAATCTAGAGCAGCCAGGAGTGAGACAAATCAAGCTTGTGGCCTTGGGTCTTCTGACAAGTTTAAAGTCCGCGTTAAAAGTTAACAGCAATGGATTACATTGTTAAACTCTTAACGCTCTTTGTTCTTTGTAGGTTAACTCTATCATGGAAGATTATCCTGTGTACAGTGTTCACATCAACTTTTCTTCTTGTCGGTAAGTCTTAGCAGTACTGATCCTTGAACTGACTCACAGAGTAATGGTGAGAGAGGAGGGCTCTGGGATGACGTGTGTTTGACACATTGGAAGTTACCTGCACGTTCTTCAAGTTTCTTTCCTCCTTTCATGTCCCACTCCAAAAGTAATATACGCTTCTTCTTAGAAAATTTGAAAAATTATCTTTCTGTAAGTATTATAGTTTATTTTTTCTATTTTTATTGAAAATTGATTTTTTTCTATACAATATGTTCTGATTATGGTTTCCCCTCCCCCAACTCTGTGACCTTCCCTACCTCCCCTCCCTTCAGAATCCATGCTCTATCTTTCTCTAGTTAGAAAACAAACAGGCATGTAAAGAATAACTATAAAATAAAATAAAACAAACCAGAATAGGATAAAACAAACAAAGAAAAGAGACAAAGAAAAGCACGAGAACCACAGAGATTCAGAGACACACATGTGCATACCACAAAACCAGAAGCCATACTCTATATATGCCAAAGGACACAGAAATTGCGTGGAAGTTAAGAATCTTTCATTTGGGGCCAGTGAGATGACTCAGGTGGTAAAGGCACCTGCTGCCAAGGCTGACAGCCTGAGTTTGGTCTCTGGACTCACAAAGTGGAAGGAGAGAACTGACTCCATCAAGTTGTCTTCTGACTTCAACATACATGCTGTGGCACATAGA
>CABHPH010149481.1:15949-40295 GCA_902168325.1 Peromyscus nudipes
GATAGATAGATAGATAGATAGATAGATAGATAGATAGATAGATAGATAGATAGATAGTAAAAAGGAAAGAATCTCCAATATGCTTTCTAAAGAAATATCTAATATTTTACCTGTTCTAAATTTGAGTGACTGAGCTTAGAGATTTTTTCAATTTTTTTTTTTTTTGAGTTTTCGAGACAGGGTTTCTCTGTGTAGCTTTGCACCTTTCCTGGAAATCACTCTGTAGCCCAGGCTGGCCTCGAACTTGCAGAGATCCGCCTGCCTCTGCCTCCCTAGTGCTGGGATTAAAGGTGCACCACCACTGCCCAGCACGACTTTTTCAATTTTTAAAAGCTTTACTTCATCTATTAATTATATATAATAATATGTTTTGTCATAGTATATTAATACATGCATACAATGTTTTAGTTCTACTTTAAATTTTAATTATTTTTAAGAATTTTATAAATATATAATAAAATATGACCATATCTTTTTCCCATTTCCCCTCTCCAGCTCTCTCATGCTTCACTCCCAACTTGTTCTTTGAAAACCACTAAGTCCAGTTAGTGCTGCCCATATGCAAAGAGGTGTGAGCCCATCCTAATACAGGACACATGGGAAACCTACCAGTCCTACCTCCTCAAAACAGAATAGTTTTCCCTCCTCCAGCAAGTGGCCACTACCAGTAGCTCCTCAGGAAGGGGTGGAGCCTGTACATCACCCACCACATTCCATGCCAGGGTTTTGGTTGGCTTGATCTTGTTTAGACCTTGTACAGGTAAACACAGTTGCTGTGAGTTCATGGCTGTAATGGTCATGCCATGTCCAGAAGTCAGCATCTCACAGCACTCTTTTCCATCCTCCAGCTCTGTGTTCTTTCTACCTCCTCTTCTTCAACTTTCCCTGAGTCTTTGTGGTAGTGAGATTTACACAGACATTCCATTTAGGGCTCATCACTAGGTCTCAGTTCTTTGATCAGTAAACCATCTCTCTATTGACTGCTCTTGACTGCAAACAGAAGCTCCCTTTGACCATGGTTGAGAGCAGCCCAGGTCTATGGGTGTAAGCATAAATATCTAGAAGGCATTTTGACAGCATGACTATTTGGCAAGATAACAATAGCACCTTCTACCTAGAGCCCGTGATCTCCCCAGCCACGGGCTTCTGACCAAGATTCTAGTACCAGGTATGAAATTCCCTCCTGTGAAGCAGGCCTCAAATCCAATGAGAAACTGGTTAGTTACATCAGAGCTCTCGTGTTACTGCTGCTCTAGTAGGCACATCATGCCTGGCAGGACAATATTGCATGGTCTCATTGAGGTTCCTTTCAAGAATACGCTTCCAATGACCTAACCATCTACTAAGCCACACCTCCTCAACATTCTACGGTCTCCCAGTACTACCAAGTTGAAGACCAAGCCTTTGACACATTAGCCTTTGGGGTATCCTTGTATAACAATGGCATCATCTTTTAAGATACACATTGACGCCTTTATAATGGACATAAACTGCTTCTTTGTATTTCCAATTTCAAGCTGGCTCAACTTTAAACACCTTTGCATACAAATGTCAGAAGCAATAAACTGGCCACTGTTGTTTTTGTTCTCTACTGAACTGAAGTGATAATTCAGTGCTATTATTGGGTGTACTGTGTTCCTCTTCCTCTATCTAGATACTCCATACATCCATGCTCCTAAGGGGAACTTTTTGTATCCCATACAGCTAGCTTCCTGTTCTCTTTCTCCTCCACAAGTCTGCATCCTACCTCTTTGCCCATCTCAAATATGTGATAAAAATGGCAATTTTCTTGTGTGTTTGCTTTAATTAATCTTAATGTTTGAAGGGTCATCCTTGTTGCAGAGTGTATCAGTTCTTTGCTCATTTCTGTGGCTCAGCAATATTGCATTGTGGGTATATATACTACATTTTTAAATCCATTTGTCCATTGATGAACATTTGGGCTATTTATTTCTTTTGGATCTTATGAATAGTACAGCTACAAACACGTGCACATGTGTTTGCTTGAACATTTATCTTAGATTCTTTTTGAGCAAATACCTAGTAGGGGAGATACCAGGAAAGAAGCGGTGATAGTTTTTCTCACTGAGCACCCCACTGCCCATTCCTACCAGCAATGTAGGGGGGTGGTCTGCCTTTCTCTGTGCTTTCACCATCCCTTGCCATTTTCCTATTTAATTATAGTCATGTTGGTAGCTGCAGAGTGGTCATTGTGGTTTTGATATGCAATGTCCTAGAGACTAATTTTCATGAGTTTATAGGAAGTGGATGAGTGTTGTCTGCAGACTTGTTTATTTGTCTTTTGTTCATTTTTTTTTACTGAATTTGTTCATCTCAGATGTTTGATTTTAAAATGCTGCCTTTCATTGTGCACACTGTCTTTTCATTTTTACTTTATCATTTGTTTCATAAATGCTTATAATCTCGATGACATTTTATCAAGATATCCATTGCAAAATCTCAACTGAAGATTTGCTGTCTTCTTCTGATAGTCACGTGATTTTTAGCAATTACACTCATGTCGTTGGCCAACTTGGTGGTCATGTGGTGCAGAGTACAATTCCAAATTCATTCTTTTGCACCTGAGTATCCAGTTGGACCAGCACCATTTGCTGAAGAGATAATTCTCCCCAAGGGATATTTTTAATAGTCTTGGCATTCTGACAAAAGTTCAATTGGCCATAGATGCATGTCTAAGTCTTTCCCGTTGGCCCAGAAGCCTATTGTGCCAGTGGCTGGGATTGCTTCAAATCTGTAAATAGATGTGGGAAGTACTGACATTTTAATAATAATAAATGGTCTAATTAATGAACAAAGATTTATGGATTGTCTTTCTATTCGCATAGTTCTTTAATTTCTTTTAGCATTGTGTGTGTGTGTGTGTGTATGTGCGTGTGCGTGTGTGTGTGTGTGTGTGTGTGTGTGTGTGTGTGTTATTTTGTTGATCAAACACCGAGTCATACATCTGTTAAGCAAGCCATCTATCACTGAGATACATCTCCGGGCCCATGGAGGCCAGAAGAGGGCATTGTATAACCTGGAACTGGAGACGGTTGTGAGCTGCGTGTGTGCTGGGAGTTGAACCTGGATCCCCTGGAAGAGCAGCAAGAGCTCTTGACTGCTGAACCATCTCTCTAGCTGGAAGTCTTGGTCCTCCTGCCTCAGTCTCCAAAGTACTAGGATTGCATGCATGTGCCACCACTTTTGACTTGCAGAGTTTTATCATTTACATTTAAACCAATTATTGACAAGAAGAGATTTTCTTCTGCCATTTTCCTATTTTTCTCCTATGTCTTATACTTTTTGGTTGTTTCTAATTTCTTCTGTTGTGATCATCTTTTATGTTGAATTGATTGTAATGTTTTTTTGGAGATTCTTCTCACATACATGTTAAATATTTTCTTAGTGGTTACCATGGGAATTACAATAGCCAGAACTGACGACAAAATGATTTGATAGCCAATTAGCTTGTAAATCATGCAAATACTCAAGTACCTATTAACATGGATTTATCATTATGTTTCGTGTGTTTATCCTTTAAATCATTTCAGAAATTAAACCTGAGTTAGCATCTATTATAGTCTGACTACAATATGTTTCCCACAGGCTCATGTTAGAACACTGGGAGGTTATTGAACCTTTGGGATATGGAGCTAGCAGATAGAGAGCACTAGGGTAGGCTTGAGGGTTATCCCTTGGTCCTGCTTCTGGTCCAAGGTTTCTTCTTGCTGATCTACCATGATGTGAGCAAGCCATGCCACAAGCTGCTACCATCGTGTGTGGTGCCACTGTGGTGGTCACACCTTCTCCACTGGGGTAGACCACAGCATCTAAAACTGAGCCCCAATAAATGTCTCCTCCTGTAAGTTACTTCTGTTGGGGGTTCTGTCTCAGTGATGAGAAAAGTAACTGACACACCGACCAACATTATTATAATGCTGGCTTTTATATTGGTTGTCACCTGAACTGGTAACATCTTGGTGTCTTCACATAGCATCAAGCTGCCCCACAGAACTTACATTCCCCTAACGTGAAAGACAGCCACAGATCCTCAGGATTTGTGTGAGCACAGCTTCCCATCTGCCTCTTCATTTGCCAAGAGTTCTAGTTTTGCTGACTATGAATGTCTCTGGCTCCATAAATACACTGATTGTCCTTTGGGCCCTTTAACACACCTTCCCACTGCTTTGTGGCTTCTACAGTTTCTGATGAGAAGTCAAATGACAGTCCTGCCAAGAATCTTTATCCATGGCAAAGCATTCCTTTCTTGCTGTTTCCAAGTTCTTCTCTGTGTCTTTTGACTGTTTGGTTACGTGTTCTTGTGTGGGGAACATTTAAGGTTGTTCTCCTTCACATCTGTTGGGTTTCTTGGGTGGATAGATTTGCTATTTTCATCAGTTCAAAAACTTTTTAAATGTTGTTCCTCCAGGTATTCCTTCTCTCTCTTTTTGCCTCTTCCTGTTTCTGGATGGTATGTGTAATCCGAATAGTGTATATCCCAGTGATATCCACAGGCTTCGCTGACTCTGCTCACTTTTCTTTATCTTTCTGATCAATCTGTAGGGCTACAGTCCCACCTTCAAGTAAACTGATGTTGTTTTGCATCTCAGATCTAGTGCTGACCAGTCTCAGCTTCCAGAAGAGTTGCTCCTCTCTCTCTCTCTCTCTCTCTCTCTCTCTGTGTGTGTGTGTGTTATGATGGTTTCTGTGAGGCCACCCAAGAATCTGTTTCTGTCTCCTTGTCCTTCTCCAGTGTGTGTGTGTGTGTGTGTGTGTGTGTGTGTGTGTGTGTTTGATGTATGTATGTGTATGTGTGTGCAGGTGCATGTGCAAAAGCCAGCGGCCAATGTCAAATGTCTTCCTCCATTTTGATTCACTTTAATTTTTGAGACAAGATCTCTCACTGAACCTAGAATTCCAGATGTTCAACTGTCTCAGATAGCACTCCCTCTGCAGAGTGGGTATTATAAGCATACATGGCCACACCAGCTTTTAGGTAGCTGTCAGGGATCCAAACTGAGGTCCTCACACTTATGCAGCGTGCACTCTATCTACTCAACTATCGCTCCGACTTCCTCTTTCTCTGCAGTGCTGTGGTCATACACATAAGGCCAGTGCTCTCCTGCTGAGGCACATCCCTAGCCTTTATACTCCTAATTTTTAAGACTACTCTCTCTTTCACACTCACAGAAATGGTTATTAATACATGTAAGGTATTTTATAAGTGTTTCTAGGTAAGTTCTTTAATCAGTGTTTACTTTTTCTTTGAAGGACTTCAAAATCATCAGTGGTTTAAAGAAACAGAGTTTCCTCAAAAACCCACACAATTATATACCGTAATTGCAGAGTATGTCTCCCGGCTCTATAATTACCAGGTGATGTTTCATTAAATTCTTGTTGCATGTTACTCATTTAAAACTGAGTCTGCTACAAGGTGAGTCCAACTTGCATTATATTATCTTGGTTTTGGGAGAATAGCCAATAGCAATCTTACAGCAAGTGTGTTATGGCTAAGAAATCTCCCCAGTTCTCCATGCCTTCTGACCCCTGCAGACTCTAGGAGAAGCTCCAGAAGAAGGGGGAAAGACAAGTGGTTTCATATGACCAATCTTCCCCCATTCCCAGCCAACACAGTACTTTCCTTTGCCTGGAAGCTCCTGAGATCTCAGTGAGAATTTCACTATCCACTCTATACTCCATAAGCACCTCCTAGCATTCCTGAGCTTTTAGTTTGCTCGCATTCTTCCTTCCTTCCTTCCTTCCTTCCTTCCTTCCTTCCTTCCTTCCTTCCTTCCTTCCTCCCTCCCTCCTTTCCTTCCTTCCTTCCTTCCTTCTTTCCTTCCTTTCTTCCTTCCTTCCTTCCTTCCTTCCTTCCTTCCTTCCTTCCTTCCTTTCTTCTTTCCTTTTCTCTCTCTTTCTTCCTCTTTCTTCCTTTTTCTTTCTTTCTCTTCTTCCTTGTTTTTTTTTTTTTTTGAGATAGGGTCTCTCTGTATAGCTTTGGCTGTCCTGGAACTCTGTAAACCAGGCTGGGCTCAAACTCACAGAGATCCACCTGCCTCTGCCTTCTGAGTGCTGGGATTAAAAGCGTGTGCCACCACCACCACCACCACCACCACCACCACCACAACCACCACCACCACCGCCGCCGCCGCCTAGTTTGCTTTCTGTTACTGTGATAAACACCATGAACAAAAACAATGAGATGAAAGGGTCTATTTGGCTTACACTTTAACGTCACAGTTCATCACTGAGGGATTCAGGGCAGGAACTCAAGACAGAAACCTGGATGTAGGAACTGAAGCAGAGATAATAGAGGTAAGTTGCTTATTGGCTTGCTCCCCGTAGTTTGCTCAATTTGCTTTCTTATACAGCCTAGAACCTCCTGCCCAGGGTAGGCACCATCGACAGTAGGCTGGGCCTGTCCACATCAATCATTAATCAAGAAAATACCCACTGCTAGCCTACAGGACAATCTGACTGAGATATTTTCTCAGTGGAGGTTTCCCTTGACCAACTTGTTTCAAGTTGCCAAAAACCTAACCAGCACACCAACATTGGTCCTGGATGAAAGGCCAGCCACATGAAACCCCACAGACAGAGTTTACCTGAGATAACCTCTACAGCTTGAGGTCTTCACATTCTTGGTCCTGGAGCAGGAGCTGGTCAAGAGCCTAAGCCATCCTCAGGAAAACAGATGTACATCCAAAGTGAGCAGTAGTATCCCACCTTCAGAAACAGCAAATAAGGCTTCCATCCTGGAGTTCACATTGAATGTCACTTTCTATTAGATGTGTGAATAAGGCCACCTTCCCAGACATGGTAACGATGGAGTCCATGGCAGGCCAGGGAATACACACAGGAAAGGTGCTCTTATGTACCATGGTGTATTTCAAGGGTCCGAGTGTGATTTCAGAAGAAAGACAACTGAGCAAAGAGGCAAGATTCAGAATTATTTATCTCCTTTATTCCAGGCCAGACTTCGCATGCCTAAGGAGCAACTAGAACTTTTAAAGTAAGTGGGGTTTTGTATGTGCCACTTTCTGCTGTGCTTCCAAACACCGAAATTCCAGGTTTTAGTTTTGGAAATGTATAACATTGAAATAGCTTTCCTGTATTATATCCTATATATCATGCCGGTGAAGAGCATTTTTCCTGACTGTTTCCTCTTAACCACCACAAACCCCCACATCTGTTTAAAATGCCATGTTCGGCAGAGCCTAGTGTGTTCCTATAACCCTAGCCTAGTGTGTTCCTATAACCCTAGACTAGCAGGTTCCTATAACCATAGCCTAGCAGGTTCCTGTAATTCTAGTACTCAGAAGGGTGAAGCAGCGAGATCCTGATTTTGAAGCTACCACCGACAAGCTTGTCTCAAATAAAAATGTATAAGTAAATAGGTACATAAATATAAATAGTAAATGTCTCGAGCATAGACATTGTGTGGATCTCCAGGCTACAGCTGGGAAAATACTTCTTCCCCTGCACCTGGAATGCAGGCCATCTCAGCTTGACAGGGATGACATCAGGATTTAGCATTCACCTGTATGAAGTCACTTGACTGAGGACAAGCGAGGTTGGTCGCCTCCTGCCTGCTCAGTGTAGAAAAAGCCAAGCGAGGGTGCCCTCGGACTCCTGTCTTCTGAGTGCCCACCTTGCTTTTCCTACACAGGGAAATGTAATGAGCAGACAGAGGTACACCCCTGCCTTCCCCTGCCTGCTGAATCTTTCTGCCTCTCCTTAAGTTGACTCCTTTGCCCATCACTGGCCCCGATGCTTTTGGCGGGAACTTCACTGTGTCCCTCTTTCACCTTGCGGTTCTTCTGCATGCAGGAAGGAAAGCCAGACTTTGGAGAACAATTATCGTGAAATTCTGATTTTAATTGAACAAATAGATGTTCTGAAGGCATTGCTTAGAGACCTGAAGGACGGCATACACAATCACAGCTGGCCTGTCCCCCGAGAGGCTGTGCAGGACAAGGCTACCACTGAGGTTCTAGATGAGGCAAGGTGGTCTGGGGCTTGGAGGGGGGTGAGCCATTTAGCCCCAGGATGTTCCTTCCATTTCTTCTACCAACTGACATTAGCTATGTCCTCTGAGACCCCCGATTGGCTTCCTTTTGCTAGTGCTGTCCCTGGGACTCTACTTCTCCACAATGCTGTGTCACAGAGAGGACACTGCGATACAACTTACTTCCCACAAAATAACCAACCAGTGGTTCAGAAATGGTGATCTTTGAATGTCCATAGCAAATACTCGCTAGCAAGAGGTTTCCATTCTGTCTGAGAACTGTGCCTCTGGTGAGCTCCACACTTAGACCAGCAGCTTCTCTGCGTTGCTCTCCCACTGCCTGGACTGCTACCAATTTCTCCTCCCCGTGTCTGTGTTTGGAATGTGTAGAAATCTAACCTTGGCCTTCCATGGCTTCCAGGCTCCAGTTCCTCCTTGTAATTGTGGCACAGCGTTCGAGTTAGTCAATGAAAACTCCAACTGTTGTACGTGCTCAGGGTGCTTGCTTGTTTTTGAATAGGAGTGTCCTTCAGAGCCCAACACTGATTCAAGTGGGTGAAAAATTGCTGTTATAAGCAATCACCTGCCTTTGTGAGCTGCCAGATTCTCAGTTAGCTATAGACTATTCCAGTCTTTATTGCTAAGTATAGGACATTAGTAAAGGACGTGGCAAGCAGCACACTTGGCATGGCTCCATCTCATCCCGTGTGAGGGCACCATGGTGTAGTGGGGAGGGCTTAAGAGGGAGCCACACCTTTCTGGGTGACCATGGTCCCAATCCTACTTTAGCTTTAGTTCTTTGAGTTGTCTGCAAAAGGTCACTCCCACAGAGCTGTGGACAAGATGTCTAAGTGCATCAGTGCCTAGCTCTGAGAGCACCTGGGAGCTGTTAGAATTCTTCAGATTAAGGAGTCCAGGTCCAAGTCCATGAAACAAAGGGTAAAAATGCAAGCAGTTGGTAGAGATTAATAACAGAAAACCGTTCTTCCAATCTTTACAGGAAATGTCAAACTTGGTACATTATGTACTTAAAAAGTTCAGAGGGGACCAAATACAGATGGCTGATTATGCCCTGAAGTCAGCTGGTGAGTACAGGAAAAAAAAAAAATGAAAGGTGAATGTTAAAAAAAAAAGGATTGCTTTAAGACCATTTAAAATTCTTTATTAGAAAATGACACATATGAGAAGGGGTGAAATTAACAAATTAGATGCTAAGGAAGATATTAGAAATGATTGCCATTGATTGCTTCTGAGACCCCATTAGCATGTATCTAGAAGGACCCCAGAGAAAACTGAGCTGCCACAGGGAAATCAAGCAGGAAGAGAATACTTAAGCTCAGCAGACAGGCAACACTTGTATTATATGAACCAAAATGAAATACCCTGCAGGGATGCTAACTGCATTAGTGCAGACTAAAGGCTGGTGTTTAAAGGTGGCTTACAAAGTAATATGCTCAACATCTTCCAATTGAAATGAAGCCTTAAGAGCTTACTTAGGCTGTGAATTGTAATCACTGTGGTCTATGGGCAGTGCAGAGGGGAAGAGGGAAGGGCAGTGTGAGAGACAATGTTGAGGAGTGAACTAATTTCATACAATGTACAAACCATCAAAAGTCATTCAATAAGAAGTGGATAGTGATGTGTTGAGTAGAGAAATCACGAACTTAAACTTCTCTGAAAGAAAACTATGTCTAGGGCTATAGCTCAGTGATGCAGTGCTTGCCTGTTGTAAACCAGGCCCCTGAGCACTGTGGTAATTGTACTATGAATTAATAAGTAAACAAAGAGAAAACTCTAGCTCAAATGACCCACATGCCCTATTTATCACTTCGTTATATGGTTTGTTTTTCGAGACATAGTCTCACTATGTAGTTCTGGTTGTCCTGGAACTCACTATGCATGTAGACCAGACAAGCCTCAAACTCACAGAAATCTGCCTGCCACTGCCTCCCAAATGCTGGGATGAAAGGTGTGTGCCACCATGCCCCCGCTTCAGTTTGTAATGTCTTACAGCAAACTGAATCCAGGGACACACAAGAGTGACAATAAATTTGTGTGAATAAGTAGGTCCTCTTCTGGGACTAAAAGCCTTATCCTTTGAAATTAGATCTGTGTCGTTTGCTGCATCAAGAGATTTAACAATCTGGTCAATGTGGTGATAAGTTTAGATAAATTAAAATCATTTAGCAACTTTCAATTCATTTATGGTTAAATACTCTCAACAAACTAGAGAAATTTTCTTCAACCTAACAAAGAATGTCTGCATAATTCTTTATGTTAACATGCAGGGATTTCTGGGCGACTAAACCAGATTTCTCCTAAGATCAGAAACAGTAAGGATGCCCACTCTTATCACTCTTAGTTACCATCACCTCAGAAGTCCTTGTCTGTGCTCCAAGACAAGAATGGAACAGAGGAAGAAAGAGAGAGGGAAGACAAAACAGGGGAATTAGGAAAGGACCAACATATGTCAACTTATAACCAACACGATTGCTAACTCAGAAAAAACAGGGCAAACTACTAGAAAAACTGATGTTTATATTGGTGTGTGCGTGCGTGCGTGCGTGCGTGCGTGCGTGCGTGCGTGCGTGCGTGCGTGTGTGTGTGTGTGTGTGTGTGTGTGTGAAGCTGGAACATTCGATAACAGGTTTTCAGGATTATTATAAAGGCCCAGAAATCAAGAGACTGTGGCATATAGAACACAAGTCCAGAGTCAGTCCACGTGGACATGGTGAATTGGGTTTTGGAAAGACAGAAAAGCCAAGCCCACAGCTCTGGCACAAAGGACATTCATGGTAAACTAAACCTTAGCCATAACTTACCAGATGTTAACATAAATTAACGTAAAGTCTGAATGTAAGGCAGGAAGTTTTACAATTTCTAAAACAAAAAGTAAAGGAAAAGAGAGGTGTAGTTGTTTTATTCATTATTTTGTTGCATTGGGGATTGATCTCAAGCACCCTACCACTGAGCTATATTTAAACCTTCCCTGAATTTTTATTTTGAGGCAAGGTCTTGATAAGTTATCCAGCTGACCTTGAACTCATATTGTAGCTCAGGTTGGTCTTGAACTTTCAATTGTCCTTCCTCAGTCTAGGAAAGGATGTTTTAAAGAGAGCACTGGAACATGACCAAAAGGGAAAGAATGGACAATTTGGACCCCAATAGTATTCATTTCTGTTCTAAAAAGGACAATTGAGAGAATGAGGAGACAATTCACAGGCTGGAGAGAGACTACACATAAATTTAGCAAAGCTCTTGGATGTAAAATTTATGAAAGCTTTCAAACTTCAATAATAATAGAACAGAAAACCAAATTTTAAAGCTGGGCAAAAGATCAGAAAACACTTTACTAAAGAAATTCAACTACTCAAGGAACATGGAAAAATACTGGGTATCATTATTCATTAGTGAGATGGGAATTAAAAGCACAATACACATCAGCACGCATCTACCAGAGTGGCAGACAGAGAGCCTGCCAAGCTCTGCAGACACCGGGAAGCCCTGGGCTTTCATCCACGGTACGTGTATGTCTGGATACTAAGTGGTCCTTTCGGAAGGCAGCCTGACAGCTGCTTCTCAAGTTAGATACAGCCCTAGGAACCCTGTTGTGCCACCTCCAGGTATTCACCTAAGAGTTAAATCCTACATTTACATCAAAAGGTACATGCCAAATGTGCCACCTCCAGGTATTCACCTAAGAGGTAAATCCTACATTTACATCAAAACGTGCATGCCAAAGCTGGGAGTATAGTTCAGTGGTAAGAGTGCCTGCTTAGGACACACAAGGGCCTAGGTTCGAGCCTCGGCTCTGCAAAACCCAGATAAAAACCCATGTGAGAATACCTGTGATGACCAGGTTGGCAGTTACCAAAATTAGAAAGGCCCACTAACAGATGAATAAAGTATATGAAGGCAGCATAAAGAATGGTTCTGTGGTGCTCTTTACTACACACAGGAATCTCAAATGCTTTCTGCTAAGCCTAAGTAGCTGGAAAAACAAGCTGCAGATAGTGATGCTCTGCAAAGAGACTGTAAAAGGACTGTGTGTGATAAGTGAGCGTGTGAAGGATTGATCAGTGCCCGTCTCTGCCTCGGGCTGGAGGCTGAAGAAAATGGAGGACTGCTACTCGCTATGGGATTTTTTGGAGCTGACTCATTCTAAATTTGCTGTGGTGATGACTGGCCTAATTCTGAATAAGCAACACTGAACTATACCTTTAAATGGGGGAATTATTGGGTGTGTGAATAATTTCTCAAGAAAGCTAATTAGAACTAAAAACAAAGCCAGCGGTGGTGGCACATGCCTTTAATCCCAGCACTGGGGAGGCAGAGGCAGGCAGAAACCCTGTCTCGAAAGAAAACTAAACAACCACAAAACAAAAATAAAAGCAAAAAACAGAAACTTAAAAAAAAATAAAAATAATTAATAAATATGAGCTTCTTTAAAACACACAATTCAATTTTTTTTTTCATGTGAGGATTGTAGCTGGGAATCAGATGTATATTAGCTTGGCATGCAAAAGGGGTTTTCCTGTCCAGTTGGTCATACAAGTAGGAATATTAATTAAGATAAAAGATGCCTGCTTCAATTTCAGTTTTAGAGAACAAGCAATTGTAGGATAAGCATGTCCCAAATATTGTATAACATAAAACTGTTATACAAACTTTTTAGGATATGTTTTTAATCGTGTGTGTGTGTGTGTGTGTGTGTGTGTGTGTGTGTGTGTGTGTGTTCACGGAAGCCAGAGGAGTCCCCGATGTCTTTGGAGCTGTAGTCAAAGGTGGCTGTGAGCTACCTGAAGTAGGTTCTAGGAATTAAACCCTCTGGAAGAGCTGACCACTCTCTTAACCGCTGAGCCATCTTCTTAAATATTAGTCAGTGTCTAAATTTCAAGTTTAAACGGGAAATTTGTATTTCCCCTTGCTGCACTTGGCAACCATGGGCCCACATTTAATATTTCAAACTGTGCTATCGCAGAAAAAGTACATAAACTAGATACCTGGTCAAGAACATGGACCTTAATAGAAGCACATGGACCTCGGTGTTAGGCCGTGCTACTCAAGTGAGATTTGAAGAAGCGATTTGCATTTTAAAACTTCTTATGTCTCAAATACGTTTCCTTCCTAAAATGAAATAACTTGAAGGGATAATGTCCGGTAAATACTTTTACATTTCTCTGATTACAATTAAATCTCCTACAAAAAAATTAAAGACTGATGAACTTACATAATTATTGTCACGAACATAACATGAAGGGCATGCCTGTGGCGTGGCATTGCTGCTTTTTCCATTTTTGAGTTGAACAAGGCTGACAGAAAGTCTTATTTTTTGGGATGATGATAAATATAATATACATATTAATTTTAGCTTTGATTCAATTGCTCCAATATTTAAGAAATTTTGTGAAACTAGAAAACGCAAACATGACTTTCTGTCCGGATGTGGTGCCACAGACCTTTGCTCCAAGCACTAGGAAGCTGAGGCAGGGGGACTGCTACAAGGTCAAAGTCAGCCTTCAGTCCCTGGTGAGATCCTGTTTCAAAGCCAAGAAACAAATGAGCAAACACCTTTCTGAAAATGGGAGAATGTCAGTGGTACTGGCCTAACAGAGGCCTGTGTGTGTGGATTTGACTTTTTTTTTTTCCAGTAATAGCTTTCCAGAGATATCATTAAAATTCAGATGGCATGTATTAAGTTTAAAATCTTTTCAAATTTTAGGAGCCTCTGTCATTGAAGCTGGGACCTCAGAAAGTTACAAAAACAATAAAGCAAAACTGTACTGGCATGGGATAGGGTTCCTCAATTATGAGACGCCACCAGACATGATTCTTCAGGTAAGTACTAAATGGGACGACGTCACATCTATCTTAAAATTTTGTTGTCAAAGTCCATGACTGTATTAATGTTTAAAATGGAGGCAAGAACATCCATGCTACCTACAGAAGCTAGGCACTTCTTACATTTCTATACCATTTCTATTATTTATCATAGAGTACTAAACTATTTTTAATTATTGTGTTTTTGAGATCAGAAAACTAGACTTTGTCAGAACATGGAATTCCATACCTTTCACTTGCATTGATTCTGTGACCTCCCTTTTCCACTGAAAGCTTCAGTCATTCAACAAACATTTGTTAAAAGAGGCTGTGCCCCAAATGCCGGTCGGCATTAGATGCTATGCCAATCGCATGTCCTCACAGGGTTGACTGTAACAGAAATGTCTGCCTAGCCTTTCCGTTCACTTGGAAAGACCATGACTGTCACATGAGCCACATATCAGAAGTTGCTTTCAAATTGTATCTTCAGAGTCAAACCTACACTCTCTTCTGGCCAGGTTACAATTTTACATCTAATAAAAGAAATATTGTGTTTTTCTTCTTTACCACCAGGACCTCCATCACCACTATTATCCACCATTGTCATCTCCCGTCAGCCATCACTAGGATCAACTTCATTTCCACTACCACCATAAACACCATTGTTTCCTT
The DNA here is from genome assembly GCA_902168325.1 of Peromyscus nudipes. Taxonomy (NCBI): domain Eukaryota; kingdom Metazoa; phylum Chordata; class Mammalia; order Rodentia; family Cricetidae; genus Peromyscus; species Peromyscus nudipes. The sequence goes on from CABHPH010149481.1 coordinate 30,450, forward strand.
ATTCATCACCACCAGCACCATCCAAACCATGAGCACTATCATCACCACCAGCACCACCAGCACCATCCAAACCATGAGCACTATCACCACCACCAGCACCACCAGCTCCATCCAAACCATGAGCACTATCACCACCACCAGCACCACCAGCACCATCCAAACCATGAGCACTATCATCACCACCAGCACCACCAGCTCCATCCAAACCATGGGCACTATCACCACCACCAGCACCACCAGCACCATCCACACTTCTGCCTCTAGCTGCCTTTTAGCAGTCTGGTAACAGCAGTGAAAGAAAACACAGCACTGTGGTAAAGGCTCCGATGGACCAGACGCAGGGCGTTTGGGAAGGTCTCCTGTTTGCTAGATGTCCTAAGACGCGTACAGTTGCTAGTGATGAGGTGCTCGGTATTGAAAGATTAGATTTATGTACCCAGAAAAGAGATTAATTTCATGTTTTCTTTCCAGCCAGATGTCCACCCTGGAAAGTGCTGGGCCTTTCCAGGCTCCCAGGGTCATATCCTGATCAAGCTAGCCAGGAAGATCATCCCAACAGCAGTTACCATGGAGCACATCTCAGAGAAGGTGTCCCCCTCAGGAAATACCTCGAGCGCACCCAAGGAGTTCTCTGTCTATGTGAGAAGCTGTCTAAATCTGTCATTCAGTGTGGATTGAGATAGAGGGTGTTGACTGGGAAGGAGGAGCTAGACTCGTGTCTCTGGGGATTGAACTTAGGGCCTCTTGTAGGATAAGCGAGAACTTTACTACTAAGCTATCGCCAGCCCTGAACTCGCCTTTTAATTGTGTACTAACTTCTTGTGTGTTATTTTACTTCAAGGGCTTTTGCCTTGTTAGTTACAAACTGGGAGGATTGGACCAGGTGATTTTTATGTTTGACTTTATATTTTTACTTTACAACTAAATGTTATACACATACACCTATTTCAAAATGCTGGCTATTTACATAAACTTCGTAAGGCACCTTCCTGCTTCTCCCTGTTCCCAGTTCTTTTTATCTCCAAGGTCACATTAGCAGCATTTTTTTCCTGTTAGTGAGGTACCTGCTTCCATATTTGCCTTTACCGTTATTTCTTAATTTTTCAGTGTTAGATATTATTTGATGGCTCCCTCCAGTGGAAGATGAAAATGACATCTTTTTTGTGACTCTGCCCATTCATTATCTTTGTCTTTAAAAAACAGGTTCACAGATATATAATTCACATAGCATAGGACCATTTGAAGTGCACACTTCAGTGGTTCCAGTATATATGTATTCACAGTTCTGAGTCTACCATCACAATTTTAGAACTTTTTTGGTTTTTTGAGACAGGGTTTCTCTGTGTAGTTTTGGTGCCTGTCCTGGATCTCACTCTCTAGACCAGGCTGGCCTCGAACTCACAGAAATCCGCCTGGCTCTGCCTCCCAAGTACTGGGATTAAAGGCATGTGCCATCACCACCCGGCCAATTTTAGAACATTTTTTGTTGCCTCCCAAAGGAACCCAATACTGCTTAATTCTTACCTCTCATCCTCATCACATCCCTAGCCCTTGGCAACCACTAATGGACTTTGACTCATAAATTCACCTGTGCTGGACATTATCATTATCATATTGTTTTGTGTGCTCTCTAGTGAATGATTAACACCGTACTTGCAAGGTTCAGCAACGTCGTAGCACTTGTCAATATTTGACTTCTTTTTGGAAGCAAAGAATAAATATTTGATTGTTTGTATTTTACTTATCCATTAGTTGGTAGACATCTAAGAGTTATTCGCAGGGTTTGGGCTTTTACAAATAATGAGACTGTGAATATTTGTGTACAAGAGTTTACCACGGATGTTGGGTTTTGTTTCTGTGGACTACATATTGTATTGCAACTCCTAAACCTGTGTTTCATGTTTGAGGCTCCGGCGAGGAGAGATGCGTGTCTTTTTTTGTTTGTCTCAATCAGTGGTCAACGTTTTTCCTGGTGACTACTCGGCATGGCTTTCTGTTGAGCCATAGAGCACTTGAAAGTTACTTTTTTACTGAACACATTTTAAACATTTCCAAAGGTGTTTGCCACCTGTCTGTCTAATTTGCTCACTTTGGTACATTTCTATCTCTAATACATTGCCAAGCTCTTCATCAGAGGTGCGTATTCCCCCACTGCTAATTCAAGTCAGATAAACCGTGCTTCCCTTGCCCTCCTCCCTTCCTCCCAGCTACCCCATTGGAGCTCTTCTCCCTTTGGCTCCAATCTGATGACTGCGAGACAAGCCTGGTGCATGGCTGTTACTGCGGGGTCTCATTCCCGAATCCTGAAGTCTGTTCTCATTTTCCTTTTCTGATTCATAGTCCATCTCTGAAAGACAGTATCTATTTTATGTTAACACCCATGTAAAATTTTCTTCCATCATACTCATACTCTCTAAGACTTTGATTTCCACAAATATTGCTTACTTGGAGTCTTTTGTATTGGCAGTATTGTCTTCTTTGCATCTGAAGACACTAATTGATAGCAGAGTTTAGTTTCATCTTCTGTTTGTTTACAGGGTCTCTGTTGATCTTTTAAGTTGCTTTTCTTGAATGCCTTGATGCTCCTTTGAAGCCCGGCAGCACAGTCAATGCAGTTGACTCTGAAAGGATTCCTGCATGTGGCAAGTGTCAGCCTGGCTGGTCTGCACAGGACAGACCTCAGCTGCACAACCAGCTGGCTCAGGGAAAGATCTCTGGCAGGGGTTGGTGGGCAGGGACTGCCATGGACTGACAGCTCCCGTTGTTGAAATGGCAGCCAAGCCTCAGATCTGAGTCCCTCTGCTCCCTGTCCTCTAACCTACCATGGCCCAGATCCCGAGCCTTTCTGGGCTTGCAGCCTAAGTCCCTGTGGTGCTCGTGTATCCTCAAGCCACAGGAGTTTGTGTTTCCGTCTGCTGCCCTTTGACCTTCCCCGTGGTTTTTGTCTGAGTGCCTGCTCCCATTTTTCCTGGAAGGCTTAGGCCTTACCTCTGCCCTTTGATATGACTGGCTAGAGGAGGCTGGAGCCCACTTCCTGTACCCACCAGTGCTTCTAATTGCGTGCTGCTGAGGCTTCCCGATTGCAGCCTCTGGTGCTCACATGCATTGCAGTGTTAAGTTAGGGATGAGTTTTGGCAGGCCCGGCACGTCCGTGTTTACACGCACTACTGTTCCTTATTTGCAGGTGTCTGGGCTGGTTCCTCCAGGCAGGAATCATTTAGCAATAACAAGTCCTTCCCATTTTCCTTCTGTATTGTAGAATTGATGAACCAAGGGCTTCCTCTGTTGCTCTTGGTCCTGTTTACTCTGAAACAGGGTCTCTCACTGAACTGGAAACTTGTCACACCTTGCTGTCACCTTGCTGGCCAGTCACCTTGCTGTCACCTTGCTGGCCAGTGGGTTCTCGGGTTCTATCTGTCTCTGATCCCAGTGTTGGGGTTACAAGCACAGGCAGCCTTTTTCACATGGAAGCTGGGGACTTGAACGCAAGTCTTCAAGCTTGCACAACAAGCAATGTCATCCTCTGAGCCATCTCCCCAGCTCCAGCACAGGCAGTTGCAGGTGAACTGTTCTGCTTGAACACCCGCGTCCATTGCCTTCCATGGAGCACCCACCCGCTGGTTACAGCCTCCATACCTGTTGTTCTCTTTGCAGGGCGTTCTGAAAAAATGTGAAGGAGAAGAAATGCTCCTAGGTCAGTTTACGTATAACAAAACGGAAACAACCATTCAAACATTCGAGCTCCAGGTAAAAATCCACCGGGAAACGCTTAGTTCTGTTGGCCTCATCACTAAGAGGGATTTGCTAGAACTGCTGCCTGAAAATAATTACGACTGAAGCAAAAGCTAAGGAAGGCTGTCATAAATCCATTCTTTGCTTCAAATGCTCACATGTATTTTAATGCACATCATTTAACAGTATGTTATTGGTGCACAATTAGTTATAATAGACAATTACAAAAGCAATTTCTAACTCATTCTCACTTGCTACTATTTTCCTATGTATTGAAGTTTTTAGTTCTTTTTCTTTTAATAGTGCACCCAGCACATGTACAGGAAACAATCTACCATATGAGCAATTGAGTTTGATAGTGACTGCCTCGTCTGTCTTGAGTAAAGGGGCGAGCTTTGAAGGTGTGATGAGGTGGAGAGAGGGAAAAATGAACTCAGTCAATATTTAATGCCAGATAATATAGATAAATCTTTTCTTCCTAAGCCAATAATGGAAAACAGCCACTGTTAACTGATAAACTTCCCGAAGTGCACTGAAGTGTGTAAAATATCTCTTCATTATTTATAGTTAGCCACATGAATTGACGTAACTGAAGAGAGGTAGAAAGCATCTCATACTATGTAAGGATAGATGTTAATGATACTTTTTGGTCAACAATGAAATTGGTCCAAGCCCCACCCAAACCAAGTGCCTAAACAGCTCTGCTCTCACAGACAGGATCACACTGCAGATGGAAAAGTCTTTGGGACTGTACTAAGCAAGTAAAGATTTTCCTTGATAGTGTGTCTTAGACACTACAGCATAGTGCTGGTCGACATAGCATTTGCACCGTGTTCAGAATTGTAAGACATCTTGAGATGGTCTTAACTGTGTGGAAAGTTAACCCTGACTTCTATGCAAATATTATGCCATTTTATATAGGGGACTTGAGAACCCATGGATCTAGTTATCAACAGGAGGTCCTGGAAGCCATCTTCCCGGATACCAAGGGATGGCGAACTATGATAAATGAGCATATCTGTAGAGTTCTATGTCTTATTTGCATATTCATATAGGTTTGGATTCATATTAGCTTTGAGTTTTGTTGAGGTTGTTTTTATTTTCGTTTTAATGAAATGGGTTCTTGCTATGGTAGCTCAGGCTAGCTTTTAACTCATGTTTCTTCTACTTCGACCTTCACAGATGGTTTTAAGGGTCTTGTTTTCATACAACTCTCCTTTTATTGGCACAGCAGTGAGTGTGAGGAGGGAAGTTAGCCACAGTGAGAGCCACTGGTGTGCTTAGACCTCCTGAATACCTTCATGTCCCGATATCTATCTGGTCATGGGCTCTTCCCTTCCAGTAGCTCCTTTTCCCATCCATTAGAGCACTATTTGAAAGTTGTGTTAGGGAAGGAAAGAGGTTCCCACATTCCCCACTATATCAGTGTTCATTGGGATTCTTTGAGAGCAGCTTTTATAACTCATTCATGTTTTCTTTGTTTCCAGAATGCAGCGTCTGAGTCTTTGTTATGTGTGAGACTTCAAATCCTCAGCAACTGGGGACATCCAAATTATACTTGTTTGTACAGATTCAGAGTCCATGGCATCCCTAGTGATCACACTTAGAGGAGCTGGTGCAGAAGGTGGCAGCCGTGCAGCCAGAATGTCCAAGGATGCTTGCCATTCCCTTACATCAGATTGCACCCCTAAGAACCAAAGATTTGGAGTGGGAGGGAAGCCTCACACTCACCCCTACTAGGCAGTAAGAAGTAAATGAATTTTACTAATAAAAAAAATGAAAGTCAATTCAACACCTTCTGGTAGTTCACTTTGAGCATCCAGAGGTGAGTTTGTATTTAGAAGAGGGTCTCACTGGGAACCCACCACAGCTTCTGTACTTTAAGTTATTAGTCCTCCACATCAAAGCACAATGCCCACTATCACCACTGTTAACCAACCCCGAGCTACAGGCTCTGGGCCGTGGAAGTGGAGAAGCCCCAGATAATGTTTAAGTTAGAGATAAAAGTCAACAGCAAGTTCTGGCCGTGAACGTTTGCAGATGATTTGATGGACTCCTTGGAATTCAGTACTGTCCCTTTAAAAATTACAAATGGGCCAGTCACATGGCTCAGCTGGGAAAGGCTCTTTGTGGCCAAGTCTGATGATCTAAGTTCAGTCCTTAGAACATACATGGTGGAAGGAGAGATCCAGCTCTCCAAAAACTGTCCTCTGACCTCCTATACAAAATAAATAAATAAATATAATAATTAAAAAAATTACAAACAAGTAAAATCTGTACAATCTGTTAGATGTGAAACTGCTGCATGTAAATCAAAGCTACACATAAATAAAAACAATGATCAGATGTAGCTGCAAGTTTTTCTGTGTCTTACCTGGCCCGGGGTCGAGACAAATCTCTCACCCACAGTCCCGCAGCCTTTTATAAAATAATCACACAGAGGCTTATATTAATTAAAACTGCTCATCCATTAGCTCAGGCTTCCTACCGACTAGCTCTTATACTTAAACTCAGCCCATTTTTGTTAATCTATATGTTGCCACACGTTCTGTGGCTTTACCTGTGTGCCATTACATGCTGCTCCCTGAATGGCTCGCTGGTGTCTCCCCACTCAGCCTTCCTCTTCCCAGCATTTTCCTTGTCTGCTTATCCCACCTATACCTCTTGTCTGGCTACTAGCCAATCAACATTTTATTAAACCAGTGTACAAAAGCATTATTCCACAGCAATCAGAACAAGGGCATAATTTATAAAAGCCACAGCCAAGACCATAAGCATCAGGTAAAAGAAAGGAGAATTGTGAATGAGGGAAAGGCCCCATGTAACAGAAAATGATTAAAAGGTTTCAATAAAGGGCAAGCCTGGTTCAGCTGTGAAGACATCAACTCTCTCTAATCTAATTTAGAATTATAATGATCTCAAGTAAAACCAGAAAGTTATGGTGCAGTCGTGAGACAGTAATAGGTAACGGGGCTCACCTGCAGAGACGTGGCAGAGCACATGGCCAGCATCTGTGAAGGCCTGGATTCTATCCCCACCAGGGAAGCAAAAAGAGTCATTGCTAAAAAAAAAAAATTCATAAATATCTGCATGAAATTGGTATTACAATTTTATTTTAAAAAAGAATTACTTCTGTGCATAGAGGCAGAACACCTGGAATCCCAGCACTGGGGAAACTGAGGCAGGAAGAGCCTGAGTTTGAGGCTGGCCTGGGACAATTAGAGAGTCCTTGTCTCAAATAAAAACATGCCTTGACCATCAGGATGGTTCAGCCAATAACAGAGGCTGTCCTCTCTGAGGATGAGAATTTGATCCCTGGAACTCACATGGTGGGAAGAAAACCAACTCATGCAAGCTGTCCTCTGATTTCCACAGGCACATCATGGCATGTAGGCCAGGACACACATGCCATGCAATACACACACACACACACATGCACACACACACACACACACACGCATGCATACAACACACAAAATAAATAGATATAAAAATATGCTTACCATGCCATGATTTAACAAATGGCTCACTTTTGAAAAATAAATATTATTTTTTATTTATATTTTTAAATATTTACATGTGATATGATGCACCTTGGATCTGTTTTCAAATTCTGCAAAGTGAAGAAAAGAAGAAGGAAGGTGGAAAAAGAAGATGCGTGTGAAATGGTCACTGAGGTGGATACAGCTCTCCATGGGGACTGTTATTCTGTTCTGTTGACTTTCACATATGTTGATATTTCAATGTTAAATTGGCTTTGGAAGAGCAAAATATGCATGGTTTTAAAACCTCAAAAGGTAGAATCAAAAGACTAACTTGATTCTAAATTTCATAACAATGCATCTATTATTCTTTGAGAGTCTGTATTAGGAAGTCTGGCATTTGTAATATGAGGGGCAGATATGTTTCCGTCTTGTTTAAGATTTATTTGCAATGCCATGTCATTATTTACAGAAACCTGAAAAAGTATCATCAGATGAAAACCTTCTGTGACAAAGGCTTAAAACGGTAGTTAGAACCACACGGTGTTGGCACACTGGCACATCAGGGGAGCTGGCAGGTCCAAGACTAGATTTCTTCTTTTTTTTTTTTTTTTTTCTTTTTGGTTTTTCGGGACAAGGTTTCTCTATGTAACAGCCTTGGCTGTCCTGGAACTCACTCTATAGACCAGGCTGGCCTTGAACTCACAGAGCTCCGCCTGCCTCTGCCTCCCGAGTGCTGGGATTAAAGGCGTGCGCCACCACCGCCTGGCCAAGACTAGATTTCTGTCTGTGTGTGAGCAGCAAGCTGCAAACTCACGGGCACGGAGTCTTAGTTTTCTCTTGCTAATGTTACAACACTACAAACTTGTAAGTTACAAGTAAAAGCCGTGATTTCTGCTCACAGCTCTGGTAGTCTCTGAAGGATGCATTTGTCAGTGGCTTTCATACTGGCAGTCTCGAGGCTCATGGGAAGAGCAGGAAGCTTACAAGACCTAGCCAAACTGGCTCCGCATCAGTCCACCCAGGTGATAACATGTAATCCACTAACCATATGAACGGTTAATCGGTCGATGAGTGCAGAGCCATAATCACCACTTAAGTGCTCTTACCTACAAATATAACAGGAATCACAGAAGGGAGGGAACAAACCATATTCAAGGCATAGCACCTGAGCAAAACCAAGCAAATGGCTTGGAACAATTATCTAGCCATTAAGAAAACAAAATGGCTTCTTTATTTATTACTTTACAATGTGATAAATCCCCAATATAGCATGGTAAAATATTTACAAGTGGGTAATGAAACCATAAAAGCCTTAATAAAACTGGGGCTAATTCTTGTATGATATTGGATAGAGGAAGCTACAAAAACATAAAAATTTTATATAAACAACAGCGTTGCAAATACAACCTTAAACAAGATGGAAACACATCTGCCACTCACATTACAAAGGCTAATTTTTCTAATACAGACTCTCAAGCAGCAACACTAACATGAACCCATCATGGAAGTTCTAAGTAGTTAATCAATCCGCAGACTGTTCAGCCTAGGTGCACCTTTTCAGCAAATGTTGGTTCACATAGTCCACACCCAACCAATACTGGTCTATTTCCTCCTGGGTTGGATGTGATCCTTCTCAAGTCTTCGACCCTCTGCACTTTGTGTAATAGTGCTAGTGTACTGCACTAATGCAATTTTTAAAACCTATGGGATTTACTGAAGAGGTTTTATTTGACATCCAAAAGATGAGGAGTCCCTTGAACAGTTTCTGAACCAGAAACACATTCCTGAGACGAGGACGGTGCTCAAAATGACATTCGCTCACGCCACCTCTACAGTGTGAGTTTCCACCTCACAGTTTTCTTGTGTAAACAATAAGACAAATACTGACTTCCAGATTTGCTGTAGAACTGTGAGCGATGCCGCTTTCTTTCCCTCTGGGGTAGGTTTTTTTCAACACTTGCTGCTAACAAGCCCGCAAAGAAATGAGTCTGTCCTCCCCCTGAGACTACTGAGGAGGATGATCAGGCATGTGACAGACACAGCCACGCCAGCTTTGGGTAACAGTAAGACATGCAGCTCACCTAGGTAGCAGCTCTAAAGATGCCACTTCCCTAACCCCGGACTGTATATACTGAGTGTCATTTTATACGTAATGTATTTCCTCTCCTATGACAAGATCAGGTAGGATGTTTTACTCCTGAAGTAAACATAACACCAACATTGCTCTGCATATCTTCATGTGACTGAATGGTTCACCCTGAAGATTTGAACTTTATAAAAAATCAAAAGCCCATTTACTACAAAGATGGAAAATAACAAGCAGACATTGCATTAGAAAATGCTCTGGCACATAGTGTTAGTATTTTTCACTGTTACCCTGCAAGAAAACGTCACGAAACACGACAGAATCTGCTGGTAGAGTTTATTGGGAGGACAGAGGGGAGTGGGTGCCCGCATGGGAGAAAAGCACGTGTGAGGAAGAGAGTTAGATCAGAGTTATGGCGGCTTTTTATAAGGTGGGGAGTGTCCAGGTAGGCGTGGGTGACGTAGCACACTGCGCGCTTGCGTGGCTACGTGACATCACGGATCCTGGTCACGCGAGACGCCTTGACCGGAAATGCCTATCCTG
>CABHPH010149484.1:15332-51748 GCA_902168325.1 Peromyscus nudipes
AACCAAACCAAACCAAACCAAACCAAACCAAACCAAACCAAACCAAACCAAACCAAACCAAACCTCACAGTTTTCATCTTAAAGGAACAAGAGATAGTTTATTCTGCAGCCATTTTGAGTGCCTATGGCCCGGGAACACAGATTTCGGTTACCCCAAATTCCATGTTATATGGAAGTAGTTTCATAGTTTCATAGAACAACAAAAGTCATAATAAACCAAGGCCAGTTGAAAGTACATTGGTACGTATGTCAAGAGAGGCCATGACAGCAAGATGGGGGAAGATCTGTAGGCCTAAGATGCCGACTGATGACATTTTTAGCTTTTGGGTTGGTAGAGGCCAGTGGGTCTGCTGAGTTAACAGATTCCAAAAGGTTTTTAATCTATTAGTGACAAGGTGTTAGTTCTGACCCAGAGGTGGGCAAGGAATGGCTGTTGGGAGGGGGCTGAAAGTAGCCCAGGATAAGGTAGACTTTGGACCTGTAACTTTCCAACCTCTCCACAGCACAGCTTGTAAACAGTCTCCACACACAGCTCTTTCTCCTTCACAGGGGTGTGGCTTCCCTTGGGGTCTGATGCTGAAGAGCCAGAGGAAAAAGGAGTGACCGAGAAGCTTCTTATGAAACTTGCTGGGGGAAAAATACTAGGCCAGGTGTATGTGAGTGCATGTGAGTGCATGTCAATGTGTTTAGTTCCACGATAAAAGTCCCCAGAGTTTGTAAGACATTCTTATCGTATCACCGAAGGGCGAGAAGTAAAATGGGGTTTAGCCCATCCTCCGTGGCTCCAGCTGGAGCTGTGGGTTTCGGCCTTCGTTTCCTCTCCCCCACACCACACCCTTCTTTCCTGCTTGCCCACCCACCTACCCTGTGGACGGCAAGCTGCAGGACCGCATGTGGGGACAATGACATTATAGAGACTGTAAACAGTTCTCACAGTGGCATAAAGTAAATCCTCCTAAGTCCGTCTGCCTCTGCCCCCCTCTCTCTCTCCACCCTTTCATCCTTCTATTTGTTAAATCTCTTGGTGGTTTCCGTTCTTTGATTGAGCCCTACCCGGCACAAAAGGATAAGATGGTGTGGAATGCTCCAGTAGATGGTTCCACACCCAGGAGTATGTAGGAAGCGCAAATCAGACATGATGGGTTATTCAAAAAAATGAAAGAAGACACGATGTTGGGGGAGGTAGAAAGGTGGGGATGGATTGGGAAGGAGTTAGGGGGAAGGGTGGGTGAATATGATCAAAATACATTGTATGACAGTCTCAGGGAATTAATAGATATATGATGTACTTTTTAAAGGGGTGTGAAAACCATCTAATTCTAGAATAAGCAAATTACGTCTCCTTTGATGACAAGAACACTATGTGTATAAATAATCCAAACCCAAACCCCACCGAGGTACCACTTCACACCCACAAGGATGATACACTAAAGGAGGCAGACGGGAACACACGTTGGTAATATGCTGACATTAGACTGCTTGAGCCTTGCTGGTGCCGCTGCTACAGAAGATGGGGTGGTGGTTACCCAGGGAGATAGAGTTACATAATAACTTAGCAATTTATTCCTAGGTTTGCCCAAGACTACTAAAAACACACAAAAGTATTTATCCTGGCTGATGGGGAGGCAGTCCACCAAGGGATGAATGGATCCATAGAGTGGAAGACACTACAGTTGAGAGAAAGGAGGTAGAGATTCACACACACACACACACACACACACACACACACACACACACACACACACACACACACACGACTACGTGGACGAGCCTTAGAAGCACGCTGAGTGGACGAAGCCAGATGCAGAAGGCTGCCTGTGTTTCTGAGCAAATCAAATGTCCAGGATCAGAAAAGTGAATGGGTTGTTAGTGGCAGGGGCAAGCAGGAAGTAGAGAGTGACTGCGATGAACACGAGGTTTCTTTCCAGGGCGATTAGAAAGGTCCTCATTTAGATAGCTGTGATGTTTGTCCAACGCAGTGACTATTCTAAAACCTACTAAACTGGTGACCTGTTTTTGGGAAGTGAATCATATCTCCATAAAGCTATTACAAAAAAAATGTAATGTGTCCCTGGTAAATCTAACAGGCTGAGATACAGGAAACCTACATGAGACTGGGCACGTGGGAGGCTACACTTTCCACATGAACTAGTGAAATCACGAAGCCTTGAAGTCGTTACTGCAAATACAGTTCTGCTCACTTAGAATGAAAATTGAGGTTGTTGGAAACCCTGGTGAGTTCACACTGAAATAAATACCACCAAACCAACTATTGTGTGGTTGTACAAAGGTGTACCTTTGTGAACGGATCTAGCACAATGTCCTTGTGGAAGAAAGAAAGCAAATTTAGCTAGGTGAGTGCTTATTAAAAGGTTACAACCTTGAAAATGGCAAAGGGGATGTGTGTGTGTGTGTGTGTGTGTGTGTGTGTGTTTTGTGTGTTGGGTGTGTTTGTTGTGTTTGTGTTGTGTGTGTGCTGTGTGTGCTTGTGTGCATGTGTTCTTCATGTGTGGTGCATGCACGTTAGTATGTGAATGCATGTGCTGATGTACGTATGTGTGTGAGCAGGCCAAAGGAGGACTTGGGGTACCTTCCTTTGTTCTCCGTCTTAGTGCCTTGAGACAGGGTTACTTACGGAACTGGAAGCTCACTGGGCCAAGCTAGTCAGCATCCTCTAAGGATCTGCTGTCTCTGCCCTTAAGGTTGCGGTTATCAGCACACACCACCATGCCCAGCTTTTAACACGGTGCTAAGGATTTGAATTCTGGTTCTTATGCTTGCACAGGAAGCACTCTTTTTTTTTTTTCCCAGTTATTATTTTTTTTAAGAGATTTTCTATTCACTTTACATACCAACCACAGATTCCCCTGTCCTCCCTCCTCCCACCCACCAGCCTTTCCCCCAACCCACCCCCTATTCCCACCTCCTCCTCGGCAAGGTCTCCCCTGGGGAGTCAGCAGAGCCTGGTACATTCAACTGAGGCAGGTCCAAGCCCCTCCTCTCTGCACCAAGGCTGTGCAAGGTGTCCCACCGTAGGCACTAGGCTCCAAAAAGCCAGCTCATGCACCAGGGACAGGTCCCAGTCCCACTGCCTGGGGGCCCCTAAACAGTTCAATCTAAACAACTGTCTCCTTTATCCAGAGGGCCTAGTCCAGTTCCATGGGGGCTCCTCAGCTATTGGTCCACAGTTCATGTGTTTCCTCTAGTTTGGCTAGTTGTCTCTGCACTCTTTCCAATCATGGTCTCGATATCCCTTGCTCCTAGAATCCCTCCTCTCTCTCATTGACTGGACTCCTGGAGCTCGCCTTGGGACCCGGCCGTGGATCTCTGCATCTGCTTCACAGGAAGCACTCTTACCTACTGAGCCAAAGGTAAGTTTCAAAATAGTAAGAGGGCTGTAGAACACAGCATTGGAATGGGATTTTAGAAATGGAAGTGTTGAGTGGCTGCCAGGGGTCGGGGTAGGGTGGAGGTGGGCAGGACAGGTTGATTGTGAGCTAGACAAGGGGGTAACAGAAAGAATACTTGTGAATTTGGACTATTTATTATCTTGACTGTTGTGGCTACACAAACTTATAGAGGTGATAAAATTGTATCCAACAACATATACACAGAAGGGTTCAAGTGAAAGGAAATCTGAATTAAATTAGTAGAATTTACCAATATCTACATTTAGCAATACTGTGAGACTCTGCTATTGTTTTGCAAAATGTTACCAGTGGGAGAAACTAAGAAATCCACCAAGGACTTTCTGTGTCCTATTTCTTACAATTGCATATGAATTGAAAACGAATATAACCTCGATTTAAAAAGAGAGTGGGCTGGCAAGACTGCTCAGTGAGGAAAGGTACTTAGCCATCTGAGTTTGGTTCCCAGGACCCACAGAGTGGAGAGAGAATCAACTCCTGCAAATTGTCCTCTGACCATAGTAGACATGCTGTGGCACACACACACACACACACACACACACACACACACACACACACACACGCTAAATAAGATATAATAAAAAGTTAAGAGAGACGAGAGCTCACTTAGTCAGGAAAGTGATTGCCTTGCAAACTTGAGAGTTTGAGTTTGGTTCCTGGAACCTGTGGGGGTGTGCACTTCGTCACACGCCAGGGAGGTGGAGCCCTGTAGATCCCTGGGGTTGGCTGATCAGCTTGCCTGGCCTTATCAATGAGTTTCAGGTGAGTGAGAGATGCGCTCTCTCTCTCTCTCTTGCTCTCTCTCAAATAAAATAAAAAAAAGATGAGATGATACCTGCTCCGCACCTGCATACACATATCATGACATGTGTGCTCTCATGACAGAGAGCACATGAGAGAGAGAGAGAGAGAGAGAGAGAGAGAGAGAGAGAGAGAGAGAGTTCAAAAGCTAAAAGCCTAGAACTTAGTCTTGGTCTTCTGTTTTGCACCAGAACCTCTCAGCATTTTACTCTCACAAAAGACCTGAGAGGTTGTCAATAATAATTACTTTTAGGGTCAAGGAAGAAGCGTGCAGGTGTAGGCTGCCTAGAGCTGGAGCCCAGCTCTCCCATGGAATGTGTGTAACTCTGGCCATGTGAGTTCTTGGTGCCTTGGTGTCCTTAGTAAACTGGGCTGATGAGAATGCCCACAGCATGGAGTCCTAGAGATGAACCAGCTCATCATACGTGAGGTGTTTGCAACGGCACTTCAAAGCACGCTAAGCACCCAGGACAGTGTTGTGTTTTACTCTGTGAAGTTCGAAAACAGTAACACTCTAATAGGGTAAATATAAGAAAAGAAGGGTTGCCCTGAAAGGCATGGGATAAGCGATCTCAAAGTGTCTGATGGTAGACATGGACTGAGTGTGTCACTGCTCATGTTCTGGCCGGTACCCCCATGGGACAGTATTCACGGTGAAGGTGCTGATGGCCTTGAGGCTCTGAGTCTTTTCACACTCAGCCTCTCTCTAGAATGCCCGGTTCCTTTCTCACTGAGATGCGGTCCTGGCTTGCCCCCAGTAAGGGTGGTCACCCCTCCAGCAGTACCTTCTTCTGACTCTGCTGCTGCATGCATTTGTCCCTTCTGTTCTCACCGGAGCTCCTGGGGATGGAGACGGGTGTGCTGAGCAGTGGCTGATACAGACGAATGGACATAGCCTAGAAAAGCATTCTGTGGATGCTGCGGAGTCACTGTCCCACTAACGGCCCCACAGAAAGCTAACTGACTGCCTCTGCTTCCGTGTTCATAACACACCCAACACCGGCAGGCTTGAGAGGTCTGGCCTTGAAGGACAAAGAGAAACAGGATGGGGCATGATTGAAAGGTGGTGAGGTCCCATCTAGAAAAGGCATGCACGAGAAAGAAAATACCACGAGAAAGCTAACACTAGGCAGAAACCCAGATCATTTTCCATTTTTATATCTGTTTGGAAAGGGAGAATATACTATAAGGACAAAACTTTCAATTGGGAAGGATATGATTTGAGGATAATTTTCTATACCATTCACAATGAAAGAACAATTTATTTTGAGTGTGTGTGTGTGTGTGTGTGTGTGTGTGTGTGTGTAATGAGAGTCCCTGGAAAGAAGTTCTGTTGACGAAGACTGATGGATTAAAACTCCAGTGACTGTGGACAGTTTGGAATGTTGCAGGTTCAGGGCCTAATTACAATTTTTCCTGGGCTACCTTTAGCTCCACTAAAGAGCCTTTCCTTGCCTACCTCTGAGTTAGACCTAACATCCTGAAAAAAGATAAAATCTGTTGGAATGTATTAACTTAGAAAACCCTATTCTCCTTCAATCAAAGGTCGATCAGGAGCCTATCTGCCTGACTGTGACCTGCCTCTTTAATGTTTCCACCAATGTAGTTCTAAACTGCCTTGACTGTTCTTTCTGGTTCTATTACCACAAAATCCCCACGAAACAACTTCCACATTGGTAACCTAAATCTGCGTTCCTGGGCCATGGTCACTCATATTTGGCTTCAGAATAAACTATGTCTTAGTCCCTTTGAGCTATGAGTTGTGTTTTTGCATTAAATTTATTCTAATTGAAGAATCCACTTTGCAGACTTTGAATCTGTATATTATATGCTCCCATCCAGATACCATAGGTGTTAGTTTCCTCTCTGATTGACTTCTTGCTCCAAAATGTCATTTTCTAAGTTTACTCACCCTTGTTAAAGTTAAGACATTGAAAATACAGCCATGCCAAATTATACTTGCCAACTGCTTTACAGTAGAGGACTTTGGGGTTAGATGATTTTCCAGCAGCTCAGGGGGAAACCATTGCATTTTTTAAAAACAATCTCTGCCTTTCGAATATTACATGCTCATGAGGTTCAGGCTGTGCTGAGTGCAAAGGCCAGTCCTGGGGACTCTCACCTCACAGGTCTCACAGACAGGAGCATAGTCACTGAGACAGTCTAGGAAGGGAGCCATCAATCCTTTGCCCAGTGCAGTATCAGGATGCTGAGGGAGAGGTTTCCGTGTTTTCTTCCTGAAGGGGTGTTGTTAGGAAAGCTCACATGTGTCTGTCTGTCCGATGTCCACTTATAAGATCCTTCCCCCGAGTATATCCTGGGTGAAAGTCATTAGCTCATTATTATAAAGCCCAACACAACCCAGGCTCTGGTCTTGAGAAGCCAGAATTCCAGGAGGAGGAGCAAGCAGGCAAATGGACACAGAAGAGTGTTTCCGTGTATGTGTTATTGTGACCGTCGGTGACTGAGAGTGGGCATGCGCAGTGTGTACACAAGGTGCTGTGGGGACAAGGCAAGAAGGCTCTAGTCTGGGGATAGGGTATCGGAGAGGCCAAGAGAAGGAAGCTCAACAGGAAGAGGCAGAAGGGTAGGTGGCCTAGCCAGGTGGGGGCTGTGGGCAAGGCCGTGGGCAAGGCCATGGGACGAGATGGAGCAGGGGTGTCTGGGAGCTTTTGTTCTTCACACCGGCACCGTTCCTAACTTAGCAACTTTCTCAACTAGGAACCACACACACTGTTCTTTGTTTTATTGTGCTGGCTCAGGGATGGTCTGGAATATTGTCCCGTTAGCACCGTTCACCCAGGTCCAGGGGCTCCCTGAGGCAAGCCTTACAGCCAGGTCGAGCATCTATTCACCCTGAATGTTGAGTCCTTTGATGTGTTATCAGGTTAGCGTACCACTATTTCAGAAAGCCTTGATGATTTCTGAGTTTGGTCTGAGTGGCTGAGGAACTTGAAAGCAAATGACTGGGTTGGATCCAGGACCTCTAAATTAATACTCATCCCGTATCATATCATTTCCAAGAACATAGCTTGCATGAACACCACGACAGGCTTTTCATATTCATTTATCCAGATGGAGAAGTTCCCATCATGGCTCGCAGTGGCTTGGAGCAGAATGAGGGTTTCTCAGCACACCTGACTCCCCAGTCTCCCCACGTGTGCATTCCAGGGCTGCTACAATGATTAGAGCAACTTGGAAATGCCTTAGAAAGACCGGTCCCCATGGAGGACCATGTTCGTTTATTCAAACCGAGCATGTGCGTATGATAATATAATATTAACACAGATGTTTCAATTATTATTTATAATTAAAAAAGAGAGTCTGGCTGGAAGAGAATATGGGTGAAAAGTCTCCATCGGGAGACTGATATGATCTGAGTTGACAGTTAAACAGAGTTACAAAGATCTGACGGCAGGAAACCTGCCAATGGAAGACTGTGTTTTCCAATGCTCACACCCATGTATTAATCCTTTTCTAAACGTACTTCCAAGAATGTGACCGGTCACCAGGAGGGGTCTGTGTTCCCACTCCCTGAACCTGTTCCAACCCAAGAAATGGGACAGAAATGAACCTACTTGTCTTCTAAGCTTGGTCACAAATCTACCTCCCTCCCTCCCTCCCTCCCTCCCTCCCTCCCTCCCTCCCTCCTCTTCTCTTTCTCCCTCCCTCCCTCCCTCTCTGCCTTCTCTCCCTTTCTTTCATCACCATCTGTTTTTCTTTTCTTTCTTTTTCTTTTTTTTTCATGGATGCTCTCACCATGAATTGAGCTGGATCACACCAACCTGCCAAGCCACATGAATAATGAGCCCCTTGGATATGACTTCTCCAACCTTCCTCATGCCCTCGGCTGATTATAATGCAGGCTAGCTGGCTAGTTAGTATCTGCCTGCAAGCTCAAGGTGCGGCTTTCAGCCGAATCAGGCCTCCCACCGCCAGAGAGGATGCGTTGGCTTTGGTCTCCGATCACCAGACTGCGTACAGGTTTTGCAGGCCGTGGTGAGGGGCTTGACTCTAATTGTTGAGTGTGAGGGGAAAGTCACTGGGGAGTTTTGCTGACATGAAAGTATTATTCCACCTAGATAACTACAGAAAACCCTTGTCCCTAAAATTTGTATTCTCATTCTCTCTCTCTCTCTCTCTCTCTCTCTCTCTCTCTCTCTCTCTCTCTTTGCTGCTCTTTCACCCTGGCTCTCTTTGGTCTTTACTTCCTCTGCCTTCTCTTTCCCCTCCTTTCCTGCTGTTACTCTTGGTCCTCTTCTCCTCGGTCTGCCTTTGACAGGGTGGTGAGAACAGAAGAAACCGACCAGACGGTTGGAGGGTAAAGACCCCTGAAGCAGTTCTGCCTCTTGTGCTTGGCTGGAAATGACTTTGATCCTATCAGGACTTCTGTCCCAGGTGGAGACCAGAGATGAAAGAAAAGCTTAGGGTCATTAGTGTGTGGGCTGGGTTCTTGTCATCTTGTCTTTTTCCTTAGCAAACTAATGAGCACCTGAGGGTGTGTTAGAAACTCCAGTCCAGACAGAGGGATGGAGAAGCTGGATGTCCCTTGTAGGTGGGACAATTGAAAGGCCAGCTCACCACCAGCATGCTGCAGCCCAGTGAAGCCTTATTAATCCCAGAAGGGACTGTCATTGCAGCCCTTTCTTGGAGTGGCCTCTGCTACACAGGAACCCATACTTCCGTTCTCCTAAGTTCTTTCCTATAATAGAACTCCTTTCTGAAAACTTGTCTTTCTCTTCGTAAACTTCATTCCTCAAGTT
Source organism: Peromyscus nudipes (assembly GCA_902168325.1). Lineage (NCBI taxonomy): Eukaryota > Metazoa > Chordata > Mammalia > Rodentia > Cricetidae > Peromyscus > Peromyscus nudipes. The sequence continues at coordinate 24,325 of CABHPH010149484.1, forward strand.
TTCAAGATGAGAGGACCTGGAAGCCACTGTCTGGGGTGACTTTGGTGGCTGTGGACTGCTGGACCCCTAACTCATCCTGTGACTCTCATCGAAGGCAAAAAAAAAAAAAAAAAAAAAGCCTCCACTTTATTCAGGGGCCTGGGTTGTTCTTAGCTAAAACTATGGCAGTGGAGGCAAATTATGCAAACGAGTTTGGGCTGGGTGAGATAAGAGCCAGCAGGCCTGGCCTGGAATGACTCCACTGCACACTGAAGGTGGGGGATCTTACACAGAGCTCTCTAGAAGACACCCATTTACATAACTCACTAGCGTGGGTGTAATTAGCAGAGGAACAGAATACAAATAGCTCAATTTTCCTAAACCACCATTGTTAGTGAGCTATAAATATGGGCTCTCTAAAGAAAAAGATGGGACAGGCAGACCATCCACGTTTATGGTCTTTGATATAATAGTTGCAATGATCCAGCTACTGAGCTCCACTGAAACTCATATCTCTGCTTTGATGTCAAATTAATTCTCTCAACATGTATTCTTTCCAAAATCACCAGGATGGTCTAAAAGAGAGAGCTGTTTGCTTGTAAACATGGTAGAGCAAACCAACCAACTCCTTCACCACCAGAAGAAGCCCCTGACAATGGCAGGATCCAAGGTCTGTGCTTATAATTAGGAACTAAGTTCTGGAGTTAGTAAGATGTGTTCAAAACCCTTTTTATGCCTCCTGCATGCCTGCTAGAATTTCTCTTCTCCTGGGAATTAAATTTGATGATCAACAGCTCCAGCTCCTAGAGTTATTTCTGGTTACTGTTGCTATTAGCAACGTGAAATTTATCTTTAATCCCTATGGATTTAATTTTGAAAAGGAAGGAGGAGATGATTGTTATGCCCCGAAGCTGTGTGTCTGTCTGGCCTATCATCACTTCGGTGATTAGTTCTTGATTTCAAAGTAAGATTTGACACAGAGGCCACCCAGACCCAGAGTGTCCCTTTCAGTGACCGCCATAATGCATGCAGACTCCCTCACTCCAACACATTTCTATTCAGCCCTGTTTTTATTCCACATGTGGACAAAATTAACTAGGAATCACTTCAAGTTGAGAGCTGAAGGTCAGCAGTCATATGATTTCAGTCATACGACCTCATGGCTAGTAGTCATGGAGTGGTCAACTGCCATTTCACTATCCATAAAGGAGCAGCTAAAGAAGACCACGAAGAATGTTGACAGATGCCTTGCAAAGAGCATTTCAAAAAATCGTTTACATGTATATGCATGTCTCGAGGTGTGTGTGTGTATACATAGATGTACACATACATACACATATATGTATATATGTAATGCCATGTGTGTACAGGAACCCACAGAGACCATAAAGGGGTGTTGGATCCCCTGGAACTGGAGTTACAGGTGGTTGTGAGCTGTCTGACATGGGCGCTGGGAACTGAACTCAGGTCCTCTGGAAGAGCATCAAGTGCTTTTAATCGCTGAGCCATCCCTGCAGCCCCAACATAGAGCATTTTATTTATATTTGTGAGATGTTTTATTAGTGACAACAGAGCAAGCTGTATTTTGACCTCTCCTAGTGCTTATCAGAGCCTCAAGAGTCCTGGCAAATTAGCATTTCAAACACCCACTCACTCCCCAGGTCCTAAGGGAGGTCCTCAGTCTTTTCCTGGGACACCATTTCATGACTTCATGTTGGGGAGGTGTTGGAGACTGCACCATGAGGCCATCTGGCATTTGCATCAATGTTATGTCCAAGCAAGATACATGATAGAATCGGTTTTTTTGTTTTGTTTTGTTTTGTTTTTGGAGACAGGGTTTCTATGTGTAGCTCTGGTACCTGTCCTGGATTTCACTCTGTAGACCAGGCTGGCCTCGAACTCACAGAGATCCTCCTGGCTCTGCCTCCCGAATGCTGGGATTAAAGGCGTGCGCCACCACTGCCCAGCCATGATAGAAACTTATGGGTCAACCATTGCACACAGCCCATGGTTGACTACAGCGTCACTCTATGACTCACAGCTGTTTCCTTTAGAGTCTTCTGGCAATCGGGTCTCTGAAGGACAGAGAAGCATTATGCAGTGCACACTGACCGTCGGGGATGCTGTCATTCAAATAAAGAAAAGTTCACTCAACATTCCCTAACAGTCTCTTAGATATGCACGCTCAATGGAAGATTGATCATACTGGGTGTTCCAACAGATGAGAAATTATCATCAAAAGGTAAAGATTGCCTATAAAATGGAAAAAGGAGGTAACTTGGTTAGCCCAGTGCTTGTGCAAGAATAGGGCCCTGAGTTCGATGCCCCAGCACTTAGCTCTTGAGAAGTGATGCCCCAAATTAACACCTGGAGTCCACATATGAACACAAATGACCTGTAAAAACAAGCCACCTCCCAAACATACACACCAGTAAAAAAAAAAAAAAATCTAAAAGAAATATCACAAGCCAGAGTAGATTTACAAGGGAACTAATGCCTTAGTAGTCTTTAATAACATACCTCATCATTTTAATCAGCTACCATGTCTAAAGAAAACTGAGTGGCCATCTGAGGTTTAAAAAATGATTGCTTTAAAATTTAGTAAGTGAAGTCCAGGAACTGGTCACAGAATTAACTAATCTTTCTGAGGAAATAATTTTGACACCTTAAGAGCATAATTTATGATCCAAAGAAGAGAAAGGATGAGTCCTTTTGAGTACTCATTCGATTTATTACTTTGAAGTTACTATCTCACGGAATTTAAGAGCCCTGAGTTGGGAGATTCAGCCTTACTTTATGTTCCAGTAAGAACATTGCCAATAAACTATGAAACAGCACTTTAGCACACTGACTGTAAAGCTTATCTTTTAAAAGATTTATTTCATTATTTTTAATTGTGCATATATGTGTGTGTTTGGGTTATGTACTTGAGTGACGGTACCTTTGGAGTTCAGAAAAGAATGTCAGATCTCCTGGAGCTGGAGAGGCAGGCGGCTGTGAGGCACTCAACGTGGATGCTGGGAACCCAACTCTGGTCCACTGTAGGAACAGTGCCTGCTTTTAACCACTGAGCCATCTCTCCAGCCCCCGTCAAACACATCTCGATCCATGAGATTACACAATAGGGGAGAACGTGCAGTAGGTAGATAACGGTGCCCCAAACAGGTCCATATCCCAATCCCAGAGCCCATGAATAAACATGTTAGGCTATAAGGCAAAAGGGAATTGAAGTTGCAGGTGAAATTAAGTTTCCTAATAAGCAATCAGGGAGCTCACTCTGGATTTCAGTCACGGTGTTCACAAGGGCCCAAAGAGCAGAAGAGGGAGACAGGAGAGTCAGAAGGAGAATGGCCTGAGAGAAACACACGCTGGCTTTGAAGACTGAGAAGGGGGCGGGACAAGCTATCAGAGTGGCTTCTAGAAGCTGGGTGGGAGAAAGTAGGCCGTGTCCTAGGTCTCCCCAAGCTGGGTGTTAGCCTTCCGCCCTACAGAGTGGTAAGAGAATAAATCCGTGTCTATTCCAGACACTCTTTTATGATTTATGCAGAGACAAGGAAACCAATATAAGGTGAGAACCCTAGAACCCAGGAATACGACGCCTACAGATTTGAAGTTAGAATATTTATATTTCATTTGATGCTTAAATTCATGAGTTCTACTCAATTATCATTCACTAAATATTTTAGACAACCATGAAAAGCTTCATAATGCACTCTGTAAGAGACAGCCTCTGATAAGGTCTATAAAATCGGATGAGCGTGTCCTGACACTAACCTGTGACCCAACATTCCATTCACATATCTGGTGTTTAGTTCATTTTATTACAAGTATGGATGAGCAACCTTTACAATAGAACACAATTATGCCTAAGGATTAATCATTTTTGATCTAAATAAGTTTCTTTTTTTAAAAAAGCACCTATTTCTCTAGGTAGACCAGAAATTAATTTGTAACCAGGGAATGAAAAATATTGATGTTTAATTGCTTTCCAAATTAGAAAAAATTAATCAAATTCCTGTGTTATTGGGTCCCAGTACATTAGCCACTAATTCTATTCAAATATGCCATTCTCAAAGGCACGGAATCCAATGCTGAGTGCCTGGAAACAAAGCAGAATAAGGGAATTTATCCTGAAATAGTCCCTCCTGGGAGACACGTTACACCGGATCCTAGCTCTCATGGTCTCACACATAAAAGCTTGACATTCAGCAGCCGAGGCCAGCATTTCCCAGCAGTTTGGAAATGTCATTACACATGTGCAGAGCGAGCTGTCCGTCCCAGGATGCCCACTCAGAAATGAAGTAACCGACCCAGGCTTTGCATCCACAGTTTGGTAAATGAAATAAGAAAACCTGACTTCACTTTTCCTATGCTTATCCTGCTTCCCAGTTTCAGGGTTTCCGGATCTTAACAGCATCGGTCCGAGATCTCGATTTTTCCATCGCTTCCTGTCTCACTTCATTTCTTTGTTTCTCTAGCCACTACTGTTTTGTCCAGCTCCATGCAATTTTCCGGAAACTTCTCTTTTAGTTCTTCAAATGAAAAGCATTGCTTTTTAAGTTTTAGGATGAGGAAGCAGATATTTGTTAAGCAAAATCAGTATCTGAGGCCATGTCTTATTCCTGTTAAGATTCTTCCTGCCTTGACTTAGCTTCTGCCCATCAAATGAAGGAACAAATAAATGAACCCTTCTCTCGTGCATTAACAAAATTACTCGGGAGCCTTCTCTTTTGGAGCAGTCATTACTAAAGCTCTCTGGGTAGCCAGCCTAGGACATGAGTGTGGTCCACGTGAGTGCTGGTGCTGCACACCAAGCCTCCCAGTTCTTATTTGCATCACCGTGAGATCTGGCAACCAATCCCCTAATGCAAAATGCTACCCCTCTTTTCCCTGGGAAACAAATGGCTGACAGCTAGTCAACTATCTGCTACTGCTGCTCACACCAGTATTATCAGTGCTGCTCTCTTTTACAGAACTAAAATGTGTTTATCTTCTAGAACATTCCAGAGTGATGTACAGCGTTCCCTGAACCATTGGTATCACTACCTGTGAGAGAAGGGATTTGTTTCCTAGCAGTCACCATGGTTAGTATTATTAGAATTTGGATTTCCTATATTTTGTGGTAATGTTCTACTCACTAAAATAGAACACACTAATCTTAAAATACTGATCTGTCATATTTGAAATTTTTCTTAAATTTTAAAAATTTGATTGCCAACTATTAACTTATGACCCACTCAAACTGTGAGAAACAGAGGCAGAAACAGCACTGTGTATGAAAACATTTCAGAAGGCATGAAAAGCAAGTCTGTTTCTCCCATTTTTATTATAAAATTTAAAAAGTGGTCCTTCGCCTGAATTTATTTACATTTCTCCTAGTAATGTAGACTGTTGACTAAAACTTCAGCCATACTTATAAAATCCATATGCTTTAAATATTTTGACAAGAAACCATATGTATGGAAGGCTAGAGCTAAAAGTAAAAGACATCTGCAGAGCCAAGTGGACACACACAGTTATCCATGAAGATCAACTAAAGATAGTTCACTCAGAAAGAGATCTCTGGGGCCCAAGTGCAAGCTAATTTTACAACATAGTTTTAAATTAAATCCCAACAACCAAGATCATTTAGTTTTTAAACCCACAACTGGCTAGAAAGAGTGCTTCTCTATATAGATTACAGCAAGAAGTGCCACCCAGTAAATTATCAGTAAAAAAATTGGAAGAGAAAAATAGTGGAGAATTGAGAAAAGTGGCTGGGGAATCTTGGAGTGTGGGCTACTCCATGTCAGCCTCCCCCAAAAGGATTACAGTGTACCACCATATTCTGGAACTCAGGGCCCATGCTCAAGCGCAGCCCAAACATTAGCACTTCCTATCTTGTGCCCTTGAACTAGGTTCCAGGTGCTTTAACCTCCATACCCACATGGGGAAAAGTCTATTCCATCTGGCCAACAGCAATCCTTCTGCTTGAAGAAGTCAAATGAAATCATGTCTATAAGTGATCTCTTTACCCAGAAAGAAGACTGCATTTCTTAGCCTGTCTTCAGCTGGGTGTGTCCCTGGGACTAACTTCTGACCAAGGTGATTAGAGACAAAATTGGCACATGCCACTGTAGCATGAATTGTTAGAAGGTCTTATCAATAAAACCAAACCTGGACCAGGTATTGGGGTGAATGCTGGAAGATCAGAGAAGCAGATCAAGCCACAGCTTGTTCCTCAGCTGATCTGTTTCCTCAGACTGGAAGCCTTTGTGTCCTCATCCGAATGAATCTCAGCTGAACTGTGCTGCTCAAAGCCTAAAAGCTTAACCAGCCAAATGCTGCTGGTTTCTGGTCTTCACGCCTTATATATCTTTCTGCTTTGTGCCATCACTCCCTGAGATTAAAGGCTCACTTTCTGAGATTAAAGGCGCGAGTCACCATGCTTGGCTGTATCCTTGAACACACAGAGATCCAGGTAGATCTCTGCCTCTGGAATGCTAGAATTAAAGGCGTGTGCTATCACTGCCTAACCTCTATGTTTAATATTGTGGCTGTTCTGTTCTCTGACCCCAGATAAGTTTATTAGCGTGCACAATATTTCGGGGAACACAATACCACCACATGCCACCTGTGGGACATACCCTCTTCCCTTTCATCTAATGTGGAGGTAAGAGGGCAGATCTCACCGTGTGAACTGTACTGGACTCTTGCAGGTGACAGATACAGACCAAAGATGCTAGACCCCAAAGATGGCTTTAACAGGACACTCAGCTGACTGTTAAAGGAAAGAAGCAATGTTTTATTTAAACTCCTTCAGTTTAGACACTTATGATGTGTCTCTTATCACACCAATTAAAACTGACAAATGTCCCGAAGGTCATGGAAGCGATTTGTTATGGGATGCTTGAAGAATATGAAAAAATGTCGCTGATTTTAAGTTTAGTGAGTCTTATTCTTAGCTCTCCATTTGAAAGGGAAAATGTTCATAGGCTCGCTAGGCCAGGTTAGAATATGTCTGTGAAGGAAGAACTAACAGTGAGGAGGCTGAGTGCCAGCCCCAACACCAGCATAGCACCCCCACCCTGCCCTTGCTCCAGCGTCCTGGGAAACCAGCTCTTCCCCATGGGAGGGAAGGAACAGAGGAGAGAATCTGAGCACAGGGAAAGCAAAGATATTTCATTTCTCCTAAACACTACTTCTGCAACTTGCCCTCACGTTACCATGGTTACCACATGACTTCTGAATTAGTTTCTACAGAAACAGCAATTACGGGAGCCGATAAGCCTCAAAATTGCCCAGGTGCCTTCATTAGTAATAAGAAATGCTGGCCATCTGTTTAAAATGCACCCACTGGAGGGAAGTTTTTCTTTCCACATTATTTTTTTTCTGTGTGCTCACGAACATTCAAACTGGGGGCATAGAACTGTATGATGGAGAATGACCAGACTATTGCCCACTCCTCTACTGAGCATGTCTAACTGTCAGGGAACCTTCCTCAGGCTCCAGAGCTGGGCTGAGGCTCAGTGGTAGGTTCCATCAACAGCAAAGCAAAACCAAATACAGTAAAAAACAACAGCTTAGGAGTTCCAAATAATGCATTAAAGAGAATATGTGTAGTACATTCTGTAAAAGAAGTGTTTCCTAATTTTAAGATTTTTGCAGGTCTTTCCTTCGTAGATGAACCCACTTCTGTCTGGAATGTGTTAAGATTAGAACGTGCTTCTGAGCTCTGTGTCTTCCTTCCCCACCTCAGACTGCACTTGCCTTCTAGGATAATGTTGGAGAGATACTATTTTCACCATATTATTTACCTGCTGACATTCTGTTCTTATTTTTTATTTGCTCAGTTCTCTCCACCGTAGCTAAGTCTTCCAAGTCATATGTCAGCTCATCTTGTTGTCATTCTCAGGTCAGTGTCCTAGCAAGTCTCTGCATGTATCATACGAAAGAACCAGCCTGCCTCCATCTTAGACAAACTAGGTTCGTTCCTGTTTATGATTAAACCGCTCTTTCTCAGGGATTGGGCTGTGTCCCACCTGTAACCTAACTACAATGGTTCTGTACTGCCTGTTCCAGGGATGGCAATCATATCTTTGGGTTTTTTTGTTTGTTTGTTTGGTTTTGGTTTTTTTGGAGACAGGGTTTCTCTGTGTAGCTTTGTGCCTTTCCTGGAACTCACAGAGTTGGCCTCGAACTCACAGAGATCCGCCTGCCTCTGCCTTCCGAGTGCTGGGATTAAAGGCGTGCACCACCACCGCCCAGCCCAATTGTATCTTTGTTTCCAAAATCGTTTATAACCATCTTGCAACACTACTTTTGTTTCAAAAGGTTATATGACCACCTACGACTACCTTGTTATGACTGCCTGTTGTTATGACTACCTGTTATCACTGCCTTGTTATGCCCACCTTGCAACCCTGTCTTTGTTTCAGGAGGTCATTAGGACTAACTTGTTATGCTTATGTTCTGCTCCTGTAACCCTGCCTATTTTGCCCTCCAAATCCACCATTTGGAAACCCCTTACTCCTGACTATAAAAGCCTTGTCTTCCTCACATCCAATGCTGATCTCTCAAACCCTGACTTAGAGGGAGGCAGCCTGTGTACATGAATAAAAAAACTTGTTTAATTAATTTGGCCATAATGATTTGGGTCAGTGGTCTTTCTCCTCCCATCTTTGGGTTTAACAATACCATCCTCATTTGTACAGAGTCAGGCAATGTGTCAGTTGCTTTCACTCAGCACAATGCTTTCGAGGTTCACACACCTTGTAACATGTACTGTACTGCAAGCTCATCCCTTACATTGTTGAGTAACATGCCATTACATGGGTGTTCTATATTGATTTTTTTTCTTTTTTGGTGATGGCCTTTCTCTTTAATGAGATAAGACTTTTGGCCTTGAACTTTCATAGTCTTCTTCTCCAGAGGGCTGGGATTACAGGTGTGTACCACCATGTCCTGGCTGTTCATTTACCCATGTTCCTCCTGCTCACAAACACAGTTGGGTTTCTCTAGTGCTAAACCCTACTATTAATACAGCTGTGAGCGCTCTTGTAAGTCATTTGTGGGTATATATTTTCATCTTCGTTGAGTAAACTCCCGACTATGGTTTTCTTGATTTGTTATAGAAGAATTTAACAGTTTTTGAGACTTGATTTCATTCTCTAACAATGGTGGGGGCTTCCTTGTTCCATGTCCTTTCTTCTATTATTCAGACTTTCTTGGTAATGACTAGTGCTAAGAATCTGTTCATGTGCTTAGTGACATTCCAACATATTTTTATAAAGCATCTGATTGTGTCAGCTTTAAAAATCGATTGTTGTTTATTATAGGAATATATTTGTATGTATATATATATATATATTTGTACACATTGTGTGTGAAACCCCTTGATATATGTCATATTTTTCCTAGTCTGTATCTTTATACCTTCTTATTTATAGAAGAATTGGGATTTTGATGATGTATATATTCTTTTTTTAGAGTTAACTGTTCCAGTGACCTCTCTAGGATATTTTTGCTTATCCCAAATTGCAAAGATATTCTTCTGCATTTTTCTTTAGAACCATAATGGTTCTACCGACACTTTGGATGCTATGATCTAATTAAAATCAATGTATATGTATATTAATATAGCAATTGACACCCCTGTTGTGGTTATTTTGCCCTCATTTATCTTATCTGGGATTTTGTTCACTTTTTAGATCTGAAGATTGAAGTAATTTCCTAATTTTAGAAAAATTCATAGTCATCAATTTTTAAAGTATTTCTTCATTGTCCTAACCTTCTACCTTTATGGCATCTAATAATATTTTACAATGATAAATGTATGGTATAAAATATGTGCAATAAAATATTGATGACACATACATCCTATATCTCAGGCTACACAAAACACACCCTCCAACCTCAGACCCTCTATTCTCTGTCTTTGCTTCTTTACCTTCTTGGCTCCCCAGCTGATGACTCCTTCTTGTTCCCTGCCTTTCTCCTCAGCTCCTCATCTGTTACAAAGCCCAGCGAGCAGGTTCTACTCTTATGATGTCATGCTTTTAACCGCTCACCCAATTCTTTGGCTAATCCCTGGACTTCTAATGCAAAGGGCGATTCCAGGAAGCCTGGAAGAAAGCAACAAGGTATAAGTGTAAAACATGCCCAATATAATAATATATTAATTCTTTCTGTGCTTCCTCTCTGAAGAAATCATGCACCTGTTTGTGCATGCTAACTAACTTCCCTACTGAACTCATTACTGTGTGCATATTTATATCCGATCCTTATCTGACAACATCAACCTCAGAACCACCTTCTGGGGCCTATGTTGACGTTTTCCTGCCTTGACGAGGGATTCTTCAAATATCTCATAGTTACTGACTGGATATCAAACACAGCACTGTATATCAAACACAGAAACACCCATTGGAAAACGAGTTTTTATGCGAATAACACCTGCATAGATTTCCATCATGAACCCTAGACAAAACACGTATTTACAAATCTATTCGAAGGTTCTGGAGAGCAACTGAAACAGGACTGGCAGAAAGTACATTTTCACAGGTTGTTTTCCTCTAAGGGAGTGTCAGCTAGAAAAACTGAGGTCCCATGGCCAGTGACGTGGGATGACAGAGTACATGTCTACCCAAATGGTTACAAATTGTGGGGCAAGGCATATGATCTTGGGAAGAAAAGTGCCATGGAGAGGGGATCCCTCAACTATGCATTTTACCTCAATCCAAATCTTTGGGTAACTCTGGAACTGTGGGTACAGGAGGGAGTCTGAGGGGTCTAGAGGAAAGCCCAGCGGTGTGGGGGTGAAACAGTCAAGCAGAGAGAGCTACAGCTGCCTAATAAGAGGCTTGAGAGCTTGACCCCTGACAGTATTGACAGTTTGATAGCCACCTTGGGACTTCCAGATATCACCCCCACAAAGCAGAACACTAAGCCTCTACCAGGCCAGAGGGATTGCCTGGTCATTAATGTGGGTAACAGGAACAATCAGACTTCCCAGGTAAAAGAAGCAGATGCTGGAGTTTTCGATGTATTGTCCACAATGTTCAGTAAATAATAAAACGTTATTGGAACATGCACAGAAACAGGAAATGAGAGCCATAGTTGAGAAGAAGAAAGGAGGGAAAGAGGCAATAAAAAGTGGCTCTGGTGGCGCACGCCTTTAATCCCAGCACTTCAGAGGCAGACGCAGGTGGATCTCTGAGTTCGAGGCCAGCCTGATCTACAGAGCAAGTTCCAGGACAGCCAAGGCTACACAGAAAAAACCTGACTTGAAAAACAAAACAAAACAAAACCTGCAAACAAACAGACAAACAAAAAGTCGTTCTGAGATAACTCAGATGTTGGAATTAACAAGGTTTCAAAACAGCTATAACAACTACGTCCAAAGACAAATCATGAATGAACTGATAGGGAATTTCAAAGAAGAAATTGGAGCTATAAAATACATAGTTTAAAAGAACCATATGGGAATATTAGAACAGAAAAGCAGATCTGTAGTAACTATCAACTCACTACGCCTAACAGCATACAGTAGGCAGAACAGGGGTTCTGAAAAGAGGTCAAGAACAGTTACACAAGCTGGAAGATAAAGGGTGTGAAAATGAACAGGGTCACTGGCTCCACAGCATCAAGAAGAAGGAAATGATGTCATTTCCGGGGAAGGAAACAGAACCAGAGATCACCGTGTTAAGTAGATCCAGGAAGACAAATATCATGTTTTTTCTTATGCATTGAACACAGACATCTATGTGTGCATATGTGATGAAAGATGTAGAGAGATGGAGACTGAACAGAGGGAAGAAGAGAAAGACAAACAATGTTTTCTCCCACATGCAGAATCTAGATTTAGTTATATAATATGTATGTTCATGTATGTATATACATGATATATGTATATACATGATATGCAGGCACATGGTAGACTCCTAAAGTCAAAGATAAACAGAAAATCATGACATTTTCCAGAAAAGACACATTGCATGAGGGGGACTAACAAGTAGTAGCTAACATCATCCCATCAGGAATAAGGAAAGATGGACTTGAACTAAACCTTCAAAATGCTAAAGAAAAAAAATTCCAAATTTTTATGTCCAAGAAAAAAATAACTTTCAAAAATCAGGATAAAATATATTTTGAAAACTTACTTTATATTTATTTTAGCGTGTGTGTGTGTGTGTATGTGTGTGTGTGTGTGGTGTGTGTGTGTGTGTGTGTGTGTGTGTGTGTGTGTGTGGTGTGTTCACATCACAGCTCCTGTGTAGAGGTCAGAAGGCACCTCTCAGGAGTCGGTTCTCTCTTGGCACCTCCTGGGATCTGGGGGATTGAACTTAGGTTGCCAGGCCTGGATGCTGAGCCATCTCTGGCCCAAAACAAAGACATTTAAAAATAAATAGACGCTAAAAGAATTTGTCTCCAGTAGACCTGTATTGCAGAAAATTTAAGAATTTTTTTAGGGTGCAGAGGAATGATAGTAGATTGCAATTTTAATTTGCTTGAAGGAATCAAGTCTTAAAATGGGCATAAATATGCATGGATAGCAAAAAAAAACTACATATTTTCTCCCCTAATTTATTTAAAAGGCATTTGATTACTAAAGGCAAAAATTAAGCCTGTACCTTGAGATTTACGATATATGCACATATAATACACACGTGAGTAACAGTAAAAAGCAAATGGCCGGAGAAGCCATCTAACTGTTGCAAGGTTCTGACGCTTTTTGTGGATGCTGCCTCTAAGTCACTGGGGTCAGTCAGCAACTACAGCAGTCCCTGGAACACCCTGACCTGCATTCTGTTAGCAGTATATAACACCCGAAGCAGTCACTAAAAATAAGCCAGGACATTTAGACAAGTTCTCAGAACTCTCACCATTATTTCTAATTTCTAATACCCGTTTATATATAATAAACACGAGGTTCAGCAAGGCTACGGAACAGAAGAACTCTAACTACAGCTTGCCATGTCACAGCTAGCTAGGACTTCTTTAGCTAGACTTTGCTCTGCCACCACGGGAGGGCAGGAAGATTTTTAAAAGGAGGCATGGTGGCACTGGTCCAGGACACAGAAGGTTTTAGCCAGAACACCTGACTTTGCAGGGCACGTGAGTTCCATCTACCCCATTGCCTCTTCTGATAAGGAAGGAGAAAGGGTGCTCAGGAAAGAGTCCTGTTGATTAACATTTTAGAGCAAGGGTTGGAGGGAATGAGATCTGAATGGCTTCAAACCCGGCGTCGCAATACACCGACTTGGCAGTGATGATCTGATCGAGGACGGAAGGTGGACAGTGGTGCTGGGGGAGAACACCCAACCGTAGTGTAGGAGAGAGGTCACAGGCGAGTGAGGTGGGTTTAGGGAGAAGAAGAAAGAGTTGACCGCGGAACTAGAGACAGGACGTAATTACCACTACTGGGTGTGGTTGACGTCCACACTGTCCTCAGGTAGAGTTCTCTGCCCTTTGATTTGCCTAGAAAGTTACTGATCTTGCCAGAGAATTAGTTATAGATTCATAGATTGCATCCAAGCATTTAAACATGGGTTCTTAAAAAACAAGACACCCACACAATACACAGGAACACTTAACCTTTTAATGGAGAGCTGAAGACTTTTATTAGCATATATTAATTTTAAGTAATAGGTTTCTTTATGATATTTTCATACATATATAGAGTGTATTTTTATTGTATTTTATTTTATATTTATTGTATTTTATTTTTAATGTATTCTCCATTAGCCTATTTGTCTTCCTTCTGCTTTCACTGATCCCCATTTTCCCCCAACTAGTCCTCCTACTTAAATGTCTCTATTTGTATTTTTTTTTTGGAGACTCAAAAAAGTTAGGGTGGCTTGCAAGAGCATAGGCGAGGGGCTATTTGCAGAAGCACAGGCTACACCACAGCAGAAAATGTCTCCCCCCCCCAACAACCATTAACAGCTTATAAAGCCCCCAGGGAGGGGCGGGGCCTCCTGAGCCACTCTCGATTTCTTGCAGGAATGGCAATTGTCTAGTTTTGTGGCTACTGGTTTTCAAAGAATTACACATAGAGGGACAAGGGTTTTTGTTTGTTTGTTATTCCCACCCACCCCCTCAGGGAAAACCATGCTTGGAAATTTCATATTTATAAAATTCATATTTATAAAAAGTCAGAAATATAAATATTGGAGTTAAACGGATTGCTTTTTCCTTGTGGAATAAATGCCCCTTATTTTTATTTAAGAAAGACTTGTTCCTTTGAAAACATTTGCTCTGAAACACACTTCTCCCTGGGCTGTTTCCTAGTATGTCTGGGGGAGCGATGTGGTGTAAAGACTGGCTAGCGTTCTACGGGAGGGGCTGTGCTGTGAGGCGGTACAGGGCTGGGAAACCCTCTCTGGCTCACAAGACAAGATGGCTAGGAAAAAAAATCAACGTGGCTGAGGATTCAATTTTGTTTTGGTCTAAGTATTTACGGATCTTACAAAGTAATCCAAAGGGTAAGTAAGAAAAGGGCAGACTGTCCAATAGAGTCCAACTGACAGCAGACCAAAGACTACTCAGAAGACCAGAGAATATATATGGAAGCCTTAACACCATTGGTCACTGCAGCATCCTGACAGCACCAGGCGTCCACCAAGAAAGTTAAAATGAAAGACAAGTAATAGCAAGTGTTGGCGAGGGTGAGGAGGCTGGCAGGGCGAACCACCAGCGAGTAACACCATTTCGCAGGGTGGTGCTCTGCTGATCACATGGGCGTCCCATTGAAGATCAATCCCTCTCTTTGAGATATGCCCAACAGAAACCTTTACCTTGGTGCACAAAAGACAAGTGCTATAATTGTGGGAGCCTGTTTTCAGGTTCCTCGTAGCTTTACCCAGCAGGTGTGCATAGAGGGGATGATCGGACCACGGGCCTGAGTGCAGGTGTCTGAGATGGTCTGCACTTGGCTGGGCTGGGGTGGGGGGAGGTCTTTTGCTCCACCCCTTGGCGTCTCTATAAATACCCTGGGGCAGAGACAGTCAGGGCTCCTTGGAATAGGTTCCAGGCCCTCTCGAGGCTATCCTTTACTTTCTATCTGTTTATCTCTGGAATCTAAATCTTTCTATCTAATATTTCCTGCTGCTCGCACTCAAGAAAACTCTGGGGAGCTGTGGGGTTGGCGGGAAAACGCCCCACAGATAATGCTCCTATGTGACTCATACTAGCCCACATCTGAAATCTGTCCAAGTGCCAAGCGATGCTACAACGGAGGAGTTGGGGACTATTCATATAATGGAATACTATGCAACGGTGACAAGGAGTGATTGACCTAAAACTACCTGCAACAATTTGAATGAGCCTGGCAAACACAAAACTGAGCAAAAGAAGCCGTGCGTGAGTATGTGCGGTATAGAGACCTTTAACGATGTGAAAACTCCTGAAAGGAAGCTGTGTCTGCAGCGACTGATTGGCTGATTAGAATTTCAGTGCCGTGGAGAGACTGGAATGTTGCCGGTCCAGAAGCTAAATTGCCTTACCTTAGCTTGGGCTAAATTCTGGCCCCCTGAACAGCTATTTCTTGCCCACCCCAAGACCTCCACCATGTCAGACCTACTAACATCTTGTGGCAATAGACTTTAAAAAGCTTTTAGAATCTATTAACTTTGCAGACAACTAGCTTCTGCCAAGGTTGACTACAAGGTCCAGCTATCCAACTATGAAGTTCAGCAATCAAAAGGCCCCTAGGCTCACCTAGTTAACATGCCCAATCAAAACAAACCAACTCATCCTAACATGGGGTGGCAGGGTCTGGGGTGAGGGGTATACCCTTCTCCCTTTCTAAACTGCCATTTGCCTATGGGCCCTGTCTGTCTGTCTTTATCACAGAGGCAGGTCTTTGTCCTTCTGGGGCAAATACATCTCTGTGCTGAGAACTTGGTCTTGGTGTGTCTTCTGCCAATCCTGGGCCTTTCATTCCTCATACTATACATTCAGGGTTTCTACACTGACATTTTCTGTGACTTTTTTTTTCTTTTTGCAGCTGTGGGCTTAAATAATTTTAGAAATTACTTTAGAAAACTTGCAATCCTGCATTTCCTTCTGTCTGACGTAAGCTAAAAAGTAACAAGCCATGCTGGAGATGGCTTATAACTCCAGTGATCTCAGGCAGGTAGGTGGTCTGAGGTCAGCCAAGGCATGTTGTAGGGTCCGAGGAAATGCTGAAGGAAGGCCCCAGACTCAAATAGCATGTAAGAACAAAGAGCATTTATTATACCACACGAATGTGGGGTCGCTCACCTGTTCAAAATGGCGACCACCCTGAGATGAGCATTCAGGTTCCTTTTAAGCACAGCTAGGGGAGTTTCAGGGTCAGTTACCTAATTCGCTAGTATATTTCTAATTGGGTAGTATATTTCTAATTGGGTAGTATATTTCTAATTGGCTGAGGTTTAGTCTTATCGTTTTTGGACACATCTGCACAAGCTTGGACGTGACTCAGAAGAGGGCTGCTGGGTTTGTCTTGAGACACTGTGAGACTGACTTAGATCTCTGTGTTTGTTCACTCCCTCGAACCCAAAAGTAAGGGCCTTGTAGACAAATGGTCCTTTGTTGGAAAAGACTCCTGTTTGTCTTTCTCAGAGAACTGGGACCTAAATTCAGCTGTGAAAGCGGGAGAGTTTAATCCCTTCATACGCCAGGAACCAAGGTGTTTAGGAACCAAGGTGTTTTCGGCACTGAATATCACCAAGGCCCGTGAACAAAGACTAAAGACAACAACCAAACACATTTGGCCTCTGCAATGAATATCACTTTATTCCAGTCAAACTGTGGCTCTTGCCTTGAGGTAAACAATTCCAGGTCACACCCCAGCTCGGGCCTAAGGGTCCCCTGCTCACAGTGAGAAGGCAGACACATATTTACCCATTTTGCTTTCCCTCTTCATTTCTCTCACTCAGATAGTACTTCTTATTTTAAAGAGTAATTCGTCAAAAAAATGGCTTTTAAATTCCCTTTTGGCTTTCCTGCACACCCCTCTTTCCTTGTAAGGAAACAACAAAGGGCTCTTAGGGTCACTACTGATCAGCCTGTGGGTTGTAGCTCTGCAGGGGATGGGAATCAAGTTCAAAGCCAGTCAGCATGCTGCCTCCTCCCTCGCTGGGCAGCCTTTCTGCCCCCTCTCTTCCCTTCCCTCTAACAAGGGTCCGACAGGGCTATGAAGGCCTCTGGAGACTTTCAAGGCCCAGGTTTAAAAAAAAGTGGGGGGATGGAAGAAGCCGCCGCTACCTAACCTGTCATCCTTTGATCCCCCAGGGTTGAAGCCCCCCCTCCCCCCCACTGAGAAACTTGAAACACTGGAGACATGAAATGTCTTCACAAAGACACCCCAGCAGCAGGCAGTTTTATCTGAGACTCAGAGAGACATCAATACACCGTGATCCTAATGACACTCGCCTCTGAGACCACCTTCTCCCCATTTGTTATTTCTTCCTGGGGGGGGGGGAATTTATAAATCTCTTGCTAATCTATTGGTGTCATGAGTTCAAGGTAATGCATTTATAGACGTGTTTATATATGAAAACATACAGCAAAGATGTCTTCACACTGAAGCTGTCTCTCGTGAGTTTAAAACCTATCCCAGTTTACACAAACGGTTCGGGAACCCATTCTCACATAGGACTGCATCCCAGGAGCACCCTGCTAGCAGCTTTCACCTGCCTACCCACCTCCCCACCCCCCACCCCCCACCCCTGCCCCATTTTTCCTGCTCTTCCTGAAGTCATGGGGTGAACTTTTAGCAAACTCATTGGCATGTGTGAGTCAGGGGTCTTTAGCAAAATTCAGGAAAGAAACAACAACAACAAAAAATGTCCGTGGGGATGGCTGAGCTGTCTGAACTCTCCAAGAATCTGGAGCTGGGTGGCTAGTCTGATCTGTCTAGATTTTTCCTTGTTACTGGCTAACTTCTGAGTAATGTGACTACCTGTGTTTGGTATAGAACCTACCGACTGCAAAATTTATTGTGGGCTCTTTTGCCAAAGGAAACTAAAAGGATATTCTAGCAAGTGGGTATTAGTAGCCTTTATTTGGCGGACTTTAGACATTCCTGGTGTCTACAGCTACAGTCAGAATACAGTCCAGAACACAGGAATACCGCTGCACCAGTATAAACAGCTGAATGTTTTTTTGTTTTTAATAATAAGAGCTGTTATTTATGGACAGCATGCTAATGCCCGGGACTTCTCGATGATAAGCTCTAGGGCCTGCTCTAGTGAGTGCAGCATCATTGTTGCCTGTTTGCCAAATGAGGAACTTACCTGAGGTACAGAGCAGTTTAATCACGTAGCAAAGACAGTCAAGTAAATAAAGACAATGAGGTTTCCTGGCTCCAAAGCCCAGGTTTCTCCTCAGAATTCTCTGGCCTCCTCTACTCAAAAGAATGGTACCCCTCAAGGTCACGAGTGACTTTTTGTCTTCCGGATCCTTCCCTTGCTGTCTCTTCACCTTGCATGTGCCCTGTGAAAGGGACTCTGTGCCTGGCTGTTTGAATTCCCCTCATTCTCAGAGGAGAGACTCATACTCTGGGGAAACCAGCCATAAGCAGTGTGGCCCTTCTCGCCAGGCTTTTATAGATACAACGTAGTTATGCAAACGTAGTGGAAATTTGGATTGACTTCTACCATTCTTGCATCCATTACAGTTGCATGGCTGTGGCAGACACTAAGGAGAACAGCTCACAGGGAGGGGTGTCTTACTTTAGCTCACAGTTCCAGAGCTCAGTCTGCAGTAGCTTGGGCAGAATACAGGGCAGTGGGAATGTGGGGAAGGGACTGTTAACCCCACGGTGGACTGGAAGCAGAGAACAAGGAAGGGACTGGGAAAGAGCTGTAACTTTCAAAGGCATGTCCCTGCAATCTACTTCCTGCAAACCCAACCTTCCGAAGTTTCCAGAACGTCCCCTAATAGCGCCACCTGCTGGTAACCTAAGCTTTAACACATTGGCCTTCGGAAGACAAGAGACATTTCTTTTTTTTTTTTTTTTTTTTTTTTTGGTTTTTCGAGACAGGGTTTCTCTGTGTAGCTTTGCGCCTTTCCTGGAGCTCACTTGGTAGCCCAGGCTGGCCTCGAACTCACAGAGATCCACCTGGCTCTGCCTCCTGAGTGCTGGGATTAAAGGCATGCGCCACCAACGCCCGGCTGACAAGAGACATTTCAAACGGATACTTCTGTCTTCCTCATGGCAATCCTTGG
The DNA here is from genome assembly GCA_902168325.1 of Peromyscus nudipes. NCBI lineage: Eukaryota > Metazoa > Chordata > Mammalia > Rodentia > Cricetidae > Peromyscus > Peromyscus nudipes. The sequence goes on from CABHPH010149484.1 coordinate 43,501, forward strand.
AGGTAGGATCTGTTACAATTTCCATTTCAGAGATGAGAAACGCAAAGAAACCCAAGTTCACATGTAGTCAACCACCATATATTCTTCACCCCTCCATGCTGCTTCCCGGATTGTCAGAGGCCTAGCTCTGTTCTGTTAGCTGTCTGATCCACTGGCCGGTCTCCCTATGGTTTATCATGACAACTCTCTTCATAGCGCTAGTCCTTTGGCCCTAACTCTGGTTTTCACACTTGCCATAAAAAGACTTAACCAGAGACTAATTTTTGCATCTGCCATGGTCCATTTTATTCCCCATTTTTCATATTTTCTTGTGTGTTAATCTGAATTCCTGAAGGATATCTCATATTCTCCTAGCCATGTATAGTGTTAAAATACTGGTGGTGGCTTGTACACAGTCAATAAGACACTGAGGTCTAAGATACTCTATGACTTTAGGTGAGGCATCTATGACCCATCAAACTGAAGCATTGGCCCTCATCAGCCTCTGCCGCAACACACATGAAGCCCTCCTAAACCAATTCTAATGAGCTGTCCTGCCAAATCATAGGGAAGTCCACAGTGAGACAAACACCAAATGAGATTGCATCTGATGGCAAAGTTCACCCACAAAACCCTGTCCCTGATCTCAGTTTGAGTATTAAAAGAACCAGTTCTCAGAGGCATCTGGGCTTGAGCTGGCCACACACCATCATCAAGCATTCTCCACATGGAGACCTGTGGAGAGTGTCTGGGCATATATGAAAGTGCTTGCTTGTGTAATCAGCTAGACATTTCCCTCACTGCACAAACTTCTCAGCAGCTGATCAACCAAATAGTCTGCACCTGAACTTGAACCAACAAGAACTTCCCTTGGGCTAAGGGGAGCCTCACTCAGGTAGTTACAATAAGGATGGGTTCTGAACATAAGCCATCTAAATTCCTTCTCACACCTGGGAAGTAAAGAGCGTTAGGATAAGGAAGGAAAGCAGGGATTAGAGCATCCCACTGACCCATGTGATTCAACCTCTGAAGAAAACCATGAGCTACAAGCAACACTAAAGGAAACTGATTTCAAATCCAATGTCTGTAAATTTTATGTCAATCTCTTCAGGTATGTGAGTTCAATAATTTCTTCAAAAAAACACTCTGGGGTTCACATTTGCAATAACCAAGATATGGAAACCAGCTAAGTAAGTATCCACTAGTGGATAAGGAAAAAGTGATACACACACACACACACACACACTCATTCACACACTCACACACTCACAAATATTACTCAGCCTTAAAAAGGCAATTTTCCATTTGCTACAATATGGATGGGTCTGGAGACATTATTCTAAATGAGATAAACCAGACCCAAAAAGAAATATGTTGTCTGTCTCACTTACATGTGGAATCATGTAAGTATTCAAAGTCAAGTATACAAAAAATAGAAGTTATACGGTAAGGGGAATTAGGATGTGTAGGTCGAGTGATAAAATACAGGAGATGTACCAAATAATCATCTCTCGGGATCTAGTGTACAACACGAGAACCACAGTAAAAAAAAAAAACCGTTATCCGGGACCTTTCATTAAAGGAGAATTTGCTGCTCTTGTCACAAAAAAGTAACAATGTGAGATGACAGATTTATCAATCTGAGTCACTCCACTGGCTACTGAACCAACTACAGGTGTCTCGGGACATCATGTTGTGAACCTTAAATACACAGGATAAAGTATATCTGAAAAACAGAGTAAGATTTCCAATGACTATTTTACAACATAACCTTTTGTATTTGCCGAGTTTTATAAAACTTAATAATCAACAATCCCAAGCTATAGCATTTTATGTATAGCAAATTAAACTATTAAATAAAGCTGAGTTTGGTGGTGTATGCTTATAATACCGGTACATCTGAGGCTGTGGCAAGAGGACTGTGTGAGCTTGAGGCCAGCTTGGACTAAACAGAGAGATCATGACTCAAAATAAAAAGAATTTTAAAGATAAACTGACTAACTTTGTTATAATACAATGTATGATTTAATGGAATGAAAATACAGTTGAACTCTTTGGCCATACTCAGGAAAGAATAATTAATTGGCCAGTCTTTGTCAGCCTTCAATTTAGACAATGATATTCTACTGACTAATTCAATCATCTCCCATTTGCAGATGAAATTTATAAATTATTTTTTTATTTCTGGTCCTCAATCTAAGCAGAATATCCAGGTTCTATTCAGTGTTCTAAGATGGATAGCGTGGGGATGCCTGTCCTCGGGAGCTACTCGGGAGGCTGAGGCAGGAAGGAGAATGGAGTTAGTGGGTAGTCAGGGCAACTTGGCAAGACTCTGTCTCTCCAAATTAAAAAAAAAAATGAAAAGGGACATAGCTGCACAGTTAGAGTGCTTGTCTAGAATGCATGAGCCCCTGGGTTTAGTCCCTAAGACCATCATCAACACCAACAAAAATTCTATCATATTTCTTATCGGTAATGGCTACCTGTCAATCGATTCTGTGTTGCATTTAATCACTTTATGACATCTTTCAAACTAAGATGAACAGGAGCACATTTTGAATGACCCTGATGTGTATGTTGTAATCTTATTTTATCATTACATGCTGTTGGCCAAGGACATTACAATAATACATTGTTGGGATCCGTGCCAGCCCTAAGGCTGCTACACACTAGATATGATTTGAGGAGCCGTCATCTCTTGGACCTTCACTGGGAATGAAGCCAGGCCTGAGAAAGCCAGTGACTAGGGGAAGGCAGAGGACGCACAAGCCACATGGGGTGGCTAAGGAGACCCCCCCAACAGCTGACTGAGCCTACCAGACACAAGCCAATGAAAGGAAGCCTTGGAGAGGACTAAGAAGTCAGGCCAGGACTTGGGGTACAGCTCAGAACTACAGCACTCGCCTAGCATGCTGGCAGCCCCACTTTGGCCCCAGTGCTGCAAGACAGCTACCCCAGAGAGCACGAAGGAAGGTGCTTGCAGGCAGGTAGGCAGAAACCAGGAGATTCACAGAGGACCATGGCGGAGTGGAGAGGGGTGGTGGGCTCAGGCTGATCCTTTGGACAAAGGTTCTGAGTTACTGAAAGCTAATGTTTGTGGAAATAGAGTATGTTATGATAAAGAAGGGCCATCAATTGAACGGCATAAACATACACAAGTCTTCCTTAAACAACCACAACAACCAAACAAAGTTAATAAACTTTGGTGATTATAGACATAGAATATAGAAAACCAACAATCAAAACAAACAAACAAACAAACAAAACAAAACAAAACAAAAACAGTGAGTGTGAGTGTCTGGGATCATGGAAGAGTCCCCCAAAGGGAAAAATCCTGTTTCAACTGAGCCTCATTGAATAAACAGACACACACACACACACACACACACACACACACACACAAGCTCTTGGATATTCAGAATTCTTAATGTAAATTCCATAAAATAAGGTTTTAACAGTAAGAGGTACCACATGACTTTGGTAATTTTAAGAAGTGGTCAGTTGTTTTTTCTGACCTCAGAAAGAGTTGGGCAATCGATGTGGATATGTAAGACCCTGTGCCACAATTCTGTCAGTTTATAACTTTCACCCGTACAGGAGAATCTTGCATTCTTGCTTTTTAAAATACCACAATGGTGACTCTCAATTAACAGAGAGCACAGCAGGGCTAGAGCGGTACAGCTCTATACAGAAGTGAACTCCATCACCACAGTCAGATGTGGAACTCGGGGTGAGGAGGAAGGCCACCACGCCCAGGGAAGCGTCATCTACTGTGCTGAGATGTCCCTACGCTTTTCTAATTGGCGGGGCCAGCTGGACAGAGATCATCCAAGTTCTACCTTGGAATCAGCCCTTTGGGGTTGAGAAAAGTAGAAAAAGACGGGGATGAAACCAAAGGTAACTGAAAGGATTTCCAGCGACATCTCCAGTCCCTGGGGAAATGCAAATCGTAACCACAAAGGGACACCACTTCACACCCTCTAGGACGTCTACGAAGTCAGACCATAACATGTGTTGACAAGGATGGAGAAAACATAATGGCATATACGGAAAGGCAGGAAGGTAGAGTCTTTGGAAAACAAATCAACAGTCTCAAGGTGTCAAACATCAAGCTCCAAAATGACTCAATTCCACTCCCAGATACTCATTTCTGGTGTCTTCCCACTTTCCAATATTTGAGCGTTTTGATCTGAGCTGCGCATGTCAGACCCACAGCCTACCCCACTTCAGATGCCAGTCACAAGTCCCAGGCCCCTGGCTCACCTGGACTTTTGTCTGACTTGGTTGCAACTTGGGGGAAACTCCCTTTCAGGTGTAACAAGTCTCTAAGGCAGTGGTTCTCAACCTGTGGGTCAAGACCCCTTGAAAGACTCAAATGACCCTTTCACAGGGGTCATATATCAGATATCCTGCATATCAGATATTTACATTATGATTCATAACAGTAGCAAAATTAGTTACGAAGTAGTAACAAAATAATTTTATGGTTGGGGGTCACCACAACGTGAGGAACTGTATTAAAGGGCCACAGCATTAGGAAGGTTGAGAACTGCTGGTCTGGGGTGACTCAGGAAAACATTGTGCTTACATTTGAAGGTTTCTCATAGAACTAGGAACTCAGGAACAACCAAATGTAAGAAATGGACAGGGCAAGAAGAGAATGGAGCGTGTGTGTTCTCTGGGAGTGCCACATGCTTAGCGCCTACGAGCTTACCCCCTTGCAGCCCCTGAATCTTGCCGTTCAGTGATTTTTTTTACAGACTCATGCTTTCAGCTTCCTTCTATTCCTGTGGATCAAAGGCCAGGGGATGGTGGTGGCATATGAGAGTTTCATATTTGGTCATCTGGGGCCCAGTTTCTAGAAGCTATGTGGGGCCTGCCTGGATTCACCTCATAAGCACATACTCAGGATATGTGGAAAAAGGCACTTCTATAATTTAGGATATTAGAGGCATCATGAGCTGGGAACTAAGGACAAGATCCAAATATGTCTTTTATACCACACTTGAGATAACTGAAAACATATTCCACACAAAAGCCTGTGCATAGAGATCCAAGGAGCATTATGTATAATCTCTGAGACATGGGAGCAAATGTGCTTACCATGTGTGCTTACATAAAGAAGCATGACATATCTAATACTACAGATTTTTAACCCATCACAAAAAAGGACCAAGTATGGATGTGTGCTACAAAGTGCTGTAAAGGATGAACCTTGAAACCACACTTAGTGGGAGAGACCAGACACAAAAGGAAATACATCCTATAACTAAGTTTGTATGGAATACTCAGATTAGTCGAATCCACAGAAACAGGAAGTGCTCTAGAAGCTTCCAGGCACTGGGGTCAGGGTGGAGTGTTGAGGGTATAAATGCAGATGGGGGATTAAGATTGTTGTATTTGTTTATGCTGTGGAACATTTGTTTAATGATGCAAAGACATGTTGCATTTGTTTAACTCTGTGAAGCTGTGTTACTTTGCCTGTCTAAAACACCCAATGGTCTAATAAAGAGCTGAACAGCCAATAGCAAGGCAGGAGAAAGGATAGGAGGGGCTGGTAGGCAGATAAAATAAATAGGAGGAGAAATTTGGGAGGAAAAGATCTAGGAATGAGAAAATAAGGAGGAGGACATGAGGGGCCAGCCACCCAGCTACATAAACAGACACGGAATAAGAAGGAAAGAAAAGAAATACAGAAATAGAGAAAGGTAAAAGCCCAGAAGGAAAAGGTAGATGGGTAATTTAAGATAAGAAAAGCTGGCTACAGCTAGGCGGTGGTGGTGCATGCCTTTAATCCCAGCACTCGGGGAGGCAGAAGCAGGCGGATCTCTGTGAGTTCGATGCCAGCCTGGTCTACAGAGTGAGATCCAGGACAGGAACCAAAACTACACAGAGAAACCCTGTATAGAAAAACAAACAAAAAAAACCCCAAAAACCCAAAAAAGAAAGAAAGAAAGAAAGAAAGAAAGGAAGAGAGAGAAAGAGAGAGAGAGAGAGAAAGAGAGAAAGAGAGAGAGAGAGAGAGAGAGAGCGCACTGGGTGGCCAGCCCCCAAAAGAGCTAAAGAATAAAAGCAGCCAACAACAGGGGATTCTTTCCAAGTGACGAAAATGTGGGATTTCACTGTGGTGTTGGTTGCACATCTCTGTGAATAAATAGACTGAAAGCTACTGAATTAAAATGTAAAAGGGTGAATGTTGTGATGAGCTTTTTATATACTGAGAGGGACCTGCTGTCTCCATATGAGAGTTAGCATCCTTACAGGGCTGAGGATGAGCATGGATAGGCAGAGCAGGAGGCCTGTGTGTCACTGGCCGTTGCAGTAGGGAATGCACAAGGCCAGAGTCTGACTCTGTCACCTGTTAGCTATGACAGGCTTCTTGGCTTCTTGGGCTCTATTTCCCATTTGTAATGAGGATGGAAATGGTATCTGCCTCATACTGTGGAGAGAAGTCCACCTGACTTCAGAGCATGTCCGTGTACCTGCACGTAGAGCACTGTGTGCTTGGGATGTAAGTGGTTGAAGTTATGAAAGCCTTGTCCGGGATTCCCTCTTAACCTCGCTTCCTTATTTGATGAGTCTAGAACTTGACACTTGTCTCTGTCAAGTGAGTCATTGTGTAGCTGTCTAATGCTGCTATTCTGAAGACTGTGCAGGTCTGAAGAAGTACTTACTCTGGTATCTTGAGTTTTGAAATCGATATTCCTCACTTAGGTACCAGCAGATCTGGGGGTTTGGTGGAAACCTCTTGAGGGATGATCAAGTGTTCATATCCCAGAACTAAGACAGCGACACCGGCAAGCAGGGAGTAACAGCGAAGTGGGAGGATTTAAGGAGGAATGCACGTCCAAGGGAGGAAGCACCCTAACAAAGCATTCAGTGGCTCCCATGGGAGTGGGAGACACAGGGAGCTTTTATGGCACAAAGCACAGCCTGAGCTTAGCACGGGCTTTTCTGCACATGCCCTGTTCCATGTAGTTCTACATACCACTTCATGGGTCACTTCATGCCTCAGCCTCTTAAATCTCCAAATAGAGATGTGCATTTTAGTATTAAACAACCATGGGCCTCTCTGCCTGGGCCTGCACTCCAGCTAGTTTTAGCATGCAGCTGGGTGAGGCTAGGGGAGGCTAGGGGACTCAGCCCTCCTTTTTTTGCCAACTTGCTTTTTTCATATGCTAATTTTGTAAGGCTTTGGGTAAGGCCCTCTGGACCTCACTCTGTGCCCATTCTCCTGTCTCAATTCGACTCCACTGTAGAATTGCATCCTTCAGATCTTATTCAGAATAAAAAGAGGCAATCCATGGTTACCAGTGGGAGAGAGCTGAGGAGTTCTGCTCTGGGCATGCTAAGTGTGAGGCAGTTACATCCATCCAAATGATGGTTCCAGTGGGCTGTAGAAGCTAGAGTCAATGCAAATGTTGGATTAATGGCTAAACATGAGCTCAACCATAAAAACTGTGAAATCTTGATAATCTGAAAAACATTTAAATAAAACCAGTAATTCCAGTTACTCGAGGATTGCAAGTTCAAGACCAACCTAGGCAACTTAATGATACTCTGTCTCTAAATTAAAAAAAAAGAAAGAAGCATAGGCTAAGGACATAGCTCAATAGTAGAGCACTTGCCAAGCATGTGAGAGGTCATAGGTTCCCTTCCCAGAAGCAGCTTTCAAAGAATCCATGTTCTATGCTAGGTACACACGTGCATGTGCCATTTGGGGTCTACCGAGAATGGCCAAACATGATACCCTTGAATACTGAACTTGTTAGAGCCAGCCTGGAAATGCAGCATTCACACAAATTTCAACATTCTATTTTTCTTGTTCCTCAAAGTGGGAAATGGAGAACATTGTATCTAATACCACTCCATGTTCTAGCTCCACCAATGGTGGACTGACTTCTACAGTGGCAGAAAATGGGCCAGATACCACAGGCAGCTTGCAAACACCCGTCGATTACGTGCTGAAAGCTGTTTATTGTATTTCCTCGCAAAATCTTAGCTAGATGATTGATGGTCAATAAAATCAATAGGAGCTTCTTGTTAGAAGCCCCGTGGATTTATCTCTGCCATGGAAGATTTATTAGATTGGATGGAAGTCTGATTTTACATCTGACTTTACGTGACGAATGCTCTTGGGATAACATTTCACAGGTGTGAGAGGGAGGATGGTCCAGCATAAGCAACGTGGCTTTATAGGCTTCATGAATCATTCTGTCCTGGCAACGGTGTAAATACCAGTAAGCAAAAGATGGTGTGGGTGTGCTGT